>BLKR01001601.1:0-270269 GCA_011170035.1 Teleogryllus occipitalis | reverse complement strand
AGCTTTATAATTTTGTAAATAGAATAGGAGTTGCCATGAAAATAACGTTTCATGCTCATTATTTCGACTATTTTCTTAAAAACTTGAATTTGAAACATTAAAAGGAACATCGATAGACATTTTAGAGCTAAGACGGCCACTACTTCGTTTACAATTCCACTTTCCATTTAATGGATAGAAAATTATTATATTAAAACATTATATTAATTATTACTTAGAAGAAATGAAGCTTTTTGGAATTCATTGACCATTATAACCGCGTCTTGTAAATTAAATGCGAGAGACATGTGGTATCCATATATCAACAGTGTATTTCAAGTGCGGAAGTGAAATTTCACGTGCGTCTCTTAAAAGGCATGTTATTCCACTGTTGTGACAAACAAATGATGGTATGTTGAGTTGAGCGAAATGATCAAATTTTTTGGTTCCCTTTAAAATGATTAATTAAATGTACATTGGGAGTTTTATATGTCGCCTGCCCCTCGTGTTTCTCAGCCGTCGTTCCCTCTCTACCCACGAAAATCCCTGCAGTAGCCTCGGCGCAAATGCTCACTGCAAACACAAATACTTCACCGTCGCTTCCTACGTTCCCGACGGTAAATGCTGAAACAACTGTCTCTTCACTGGAAGACTTTTAGCCTGATCGGCTGATGCAGCTTCTCACACAGAAATCGTGGTTACTGGGATCAACGAATCATCACTTGTAGACAGCGTACATACACACTCTTTCACCTGTAGAATTGAGTTTTCTCTGTGCATTTAAATAATTGAAGGAACCAATACAGACCATAATGTGAAAAGACCTAAATTCTTCTCGCTGCTAATGAGAATACATCTCCTTGACAATGTAAATTCTAAATTCGGAGTGATTTAAATTCCGATTAGTTTCTTCTTAAAAATGTTACTTCTTCCGGTATAAATTCTACAAATGAAGATAAAACTAATTAAAATATACGTATTAAGTAACATTGTCATTAGGGAAAGTTATTTTTTTAAATAGGTCATGACCTCTAATTTAATAGAAATGGAAATAAAATAACCCATCTGAGAAACGATTGTGTTGCAAAAACAGAGAGTAAGGATAAAGATTCAATTTTATAATACTCTATGAAGAATAACCAAGGGTCCAATTTGATCGCAGTCCACTAGAATTATGAACCACAGTCATCTCATGTGAATAAAAAACCTGTATCACTTGCACCCACATCTCATTCTCAAGGATTCATGAACGACAACCATTCCGTAGCTCAGATCACCCAGATAGGGCCGCGCGCGTTTGAAAACATAATTAATAAGCGTCTGCAAACAGAGGGCATCGCTCGTGCCTCCTCTTCATCTGCGCCTCCTCGCACCGGCGCCGCGCCGCCTTCAATCTGCCCCGCGGCGGCGGCGGCGCGGGCGCGCGGGGTGCGCAAAAAGCGGACGTGCTGACAAGACGCGCGTTTTTACCCTTCCCTCCGAGGAGAAGACTCGTCGCTCCACCCAGCTGCGCACGCCCCTCTCGCCGCCATTCACACACACGTCTGCACACAGCGCCCCTACGCCCCGCCCCTCCCCGCCCTTCCCCGCTCAGCTCCCGCGTGCACGCGCCTCCATTCACAAGTCCTCCCACCGCCACCCAGCTTCGTCCCACCCCGCCTCGCTTTTCTCTGCCACTTCTATCCGCTGTCTTCACTCCATTCCATTCCTCGCTTTCCCCCATCCCACGCCCGCCCCGCCCTTTCTATATCCATCCCTGTTCCCCCTCACTATCAAGTCCTGATCCACAACGACCCTCTTCCATGGACCCTCCTGTTTCTTCTCTCTCTCTCTCTCAGTCTCTCTCTCTCTCTCTCAGTCTCTCTCTTTCTCAGTCTCTCTCTCTTTCACAGTCTCTCTCTCTTTCACAGTCTCTCTCTCTTTCACAGTCTCTCTCTCTTTCACAGTCTCTCTCTCTCTCTTTCTCAGTCTCTCTCTCTCTTGCTCAGTCTCTCTCTCTCTTTCACAGTCTCTCTCTCTTTCTCAGTCTCTCTCTCTCTTTCTCAGTCTCTCTCTCTCTTTCTCAGTCTCTCTCTCTCTCTTGCTCAGTCTCCCTCTCAGTCTCTCTCTCAGCCTCTCTCTCAGTCTCTCTCTCAGTCTCTGTCTCTCTCAGTCTCTGTCTCTCTCTGTCTCTGTCTCTCTCTGTCTCTGTCTCTCTCTGTCTCTGTCTCTCTCTGTCTCAGTCTCTCTCTGTCTCAGTCTCTCTCTGTCTCTGTCTCTCTCTGTCTCTGTCTCTCTCTGTCTCTGTCTCTCTCTGTCTCTCTCTGTCTCTGTCTCTCTCTGTCTCTGTCTCTCTCTGTCTCTGTCTCTGTCTCTCTCTGTCTCTGTCTCTCTCTGTCTCTGTCTCTGTCTCTCTCTGTCTCTGTCTCTCTCTGTCTCTGTCTCTGTCTCTGTCTCTCTCTGTCTCTGTCTCTCTCTCTGTCTCTGTCTCTCTCTGTCCCTGTCTCTCTCTGTCCCTGTCTCTGTCTCTGTCTCTCTCTGTCTCTGTCAGTCTCTGTCTGTCAGTCTCTCTCTCTCTCTTTCTCTCTTCACCAGCCCTTCCCATCCCCGTTCCCTCCTCTGCCTGGCCCCTCCCCTGCCCTGCCCGGCCCCGCCCCTCCCCGCCCCGCCCCCGCGTCCCACCCGCCCAGCCGTGCACGCGCCGCTTGCCCGTCCGCGGCCACAAAGTATAGGCTCCACACACGCGCTCAGCGCCCGAAAGGCAGGTGCGCTCAAGGCTCGTTGCACTTGGGGCTAGATGGCATCGCCCCTCCAAACCCCAAATGATAGGCTCAGCTTCACGCTAATCTCTTTTCAGTCATCATTGCTACTCTCTGCTCAGCCAGCAAGGCCGCAAATTGCTCTTGATTTGAGCATTCCCTCGAAATCTATTACTCTTGTATTGACTACTACGTTGAACTAATTATTACTATCTTCTATTTCATCAAAAGCATTTTTGCTCATTACTATACTTTTTTACACATTTTTAAGAAATATTACAACTAATATATCTATTATTTGTGTAGCACAGAAAATACAGGGAAAACTGTGTTAATGTTGTAACGTTGTGACAAAAAATTACCTCGTAAAATTTCATTACTACGTAATATTTCTCAAAAGTTATAGAAACAAATTCTCACAAATGATTTTAACTGAAATGTGGAATTAGTTTTTTGCATGATTTATTTTTTTAAAGCTTTAGATAAATATTTTGTATTACAATTCAGAGTACAGAAGTGTTGAGAGGAAACAACCTTTAATTTATTCTGGGATTCCTGTAGCCAATTCACATTAGAGACTTGAATCACAGAACAGTGTTATTAGACTCACGCGTTTAACTAGTTCCAGTAATTTGCACCTATAGTAGCTTGATATTTTGTTTCAAAATAACAATACTCAAATTAGTTACATAGCGGAAGACATAATATTATTTCAAACGAACCCATTATGCAACACTCCATGAATGTTTGGTAGAGTGTAGGCTTCACAACATAGGAATACACGAGTATTCAAGAGTGTGCAAAGAAATGTCAAAAATGTTTTAGCACAATGTTCCTAGAGATAGAAGATACAAGTGTTCGATAAATTTTACACTTTATTAAGAAGAAATGGTAAATAATTCGAATATCGTATATTTTGTTGCATTAACTACAAAAACACGAAATTCAAAACTAAAACTTCCTATTTTATTTCAAAAAACGATAAAATTCCTTGGAAAGTAGTGTTATTTCACCTACTCCGACACACCTTTTCAAAGGATACTTCTTTTGTCGGGAAGAATAAAATACTTCTTGCCGCGTTTATATGAATTTCGATAGAAACAGTTAACACGAATTAAGTGAGTAAAGAAAGCACCATCACTGCTAGTGAAAAAGTAACACAAATTTGTTGGAAGAATAAAAGAAGACTGAATTCTAACTAAGAAAACCAAAACTATCACCGCTAAATATATTGGATCCATGAACCCAAAATACGAGTTACAGAAACCGCTTCACAATTTTGAAATACCGGTCTATGTTTTTTATTATATTAACTCAGAACTACAATTTCTTACTATAATAAGGGAAACGAATTATCACATCGTCAACATCGATGGGAAAAACTTACTCGCAGCGCTGCTCTGAACTTACGGCGGCGGAGGAGAAGGCGGAGGTTGAGGTAGCGGTGGAGAAGAAGGCTACGGAGGAGGCGGCGGTGGTGGAGGTGGAGATGGAAGTGGAAGTGGAGGTGGCGGAGGTGGAGGTGGAGGTGGAGGTGGAGGTGGAGGAGGAGACGGCTTTGGTGACGGCGATGGAGATGGAGACGACCGTGGAGATGAAGGCGGCGGCAGAGGAGACGGCGGCCGAGGCGGAGGCGGCGGCGGAGGCGGAGGCGGGGGCGGAGACGGAGGCGGCGGTGGAGGCGGCGGCGGAGGCGGCGGCGGAGGCGGCGGCGGAGGTGGCAGCGGCGGTGGAGGCGGCGGCGGAGGCGGCAGTGGAGGCGTTGGTGTGGGAGGTGACGGAGGTGGCGGCGGAGGCGAGGGCACTGTGGCACGGTGGCGGAGGCGGAGGCGGCAGCGGAGGCGACGGGCCGAGTCGTAGGAAGCTGTTCGCTGCGGTTCCTCCCTCAGCATTTCGATCGGGGAGAAACAAGGCTCACAAAATGTATCAATATGCATGAAGTAGTAGGCGCGGGGGCGGAGGACGGGTCCACGGCAGAGGAGCTGGTACAGATCCCGCCGCGGGCGCAACCTTCCCCTCCCTCAACCACCCCTCCCTGCCCCTCTACCTGCACTCGGCGCCGCCACATCAGAAGGGCCTGGTTTCCCTCGAGAGCCCGCGCTCAGCCGACGATTTGTTTACTGGCGACTCCAAAAGGAACACGCACAGGTGACTTTGAACGTCGTACTGCTTTTTGCGGAGGAGGAGAAGATTCATCTTTCATTTCATTCATTCATTAATCAATATTCACATAAATGTTGATTGATGAAAGAAGGTACCGAATGAAAGGAAGCAGACATTTTTAAGCTTTATTGTAAACTAATGCGCTATTTGAGAAGTCATTCGTAATATAATCCTGTAAAAAATGTCACAATAAAATATTTTTAAAGGGACAATAATGTGTTTACATAATATATAGAACAATTAAACAATAATACTGTAATATTTTGAATGTATACTCTAAGCTTCATGGAATTCATCGTTTCCAGACAATCAGCAAACAATATCAATTAATCCCGAGTCACTCAATAGTAAGAAGTAGTTTACCGAACCACCTGAAAGAACTTCTTAAAGAGCTAGAAGAAGAAGAAAGGCTGAATATGAGTATCAGTGGAGATTTATTACACAAATATAATAAACAGTGTAGTCATTACCAAATGAAGAGAAATGACAGAAAAAATGGTGAACAAAATTACATATCAAACAATCTTTTATTAAAATCCAACAATGGTGCAAAAATCACAGTTAGTAGGTACTCACAAATTGTTGCAAATTCAATTATAACAAATGAAATGCCTGAAAGCGGCATTCCTTCTCTAAAAATACTGAACAAGTCTATTAACATATTAACTCTTACTTCATTCTCTCGTGTTTAACAATTAGGTTGCTCAAAATACACTTTAAACCAATGTTTTCCTCTTCAACATTTTAATAATATTTTCGATTTGTCTGTAATCGGTAATTATTGTGCCAATTCATCTTTCTTCTATTTTATATCTAAAATGATGTATAAAAGTACATATTTTCTTCAGATAAATATTTTGTAGATGTTAAGGCTTCTTAGAATTTCTCAATCCAACCAGTTCTCATGATTCGTTCGTGGCTATATAATATGTAATGTAGTAAATATAATAATAATAATAATAATAATAATAATAATAATAATAATAATAATAATAATAGTGTGTAATAATTATTACACCGGTTAGTGCCCTACGAGATTCCCACTGCCTTCAAAACGGGTCCCGTATCGCATCGCGGCGAGTCCTTCTACGCAGCTTTTGCGCCGCCCGCGCAATCACAAACACAGCGGGCCATGCAGATGAGGACAGTAATTAAGTGAAGCGCGTTGCCGGTACAGATAATTAATTTCCCGAGCGCCGCGGCTGCCGAGTGATCTCTTTAAAGAAAACCGAAAGTAGCCTTGGGTGGCGGAGCGGGGCGGAGCGGGGCGGAGCGGGGCGGAGCGGGGCGGAGCGGGGCGGAGCGGGGCGGAGCGGGGCGGAGCGGGGCGGAGCGGGGCGGAGCGGGGCGGAGCGGGGCGGAGCGGGGCGGAGCGGGGCGGAGCAGGGCGGAGCGGGGCGGAGCGGGGCGGAGCGGGGCGGAGCGGGGCGGAGCGGGGCGGAGCGGGGCGGAGCGGGGCGGAGCGGGGCGGAGCGGCGAGCGGGCGGAGCGGGGGCGGAGCGGGGCGGATGGGGTGGAGCGGGGGCGGAGCGGGCGGAGCGGGCGGAGCGGGCGGAGCGGGCGGAGCGGGGCGGAGCGGGGCGGAGCGGGGCGGAGCGGGGCGGAGCGGGGCGGAGCGGGGCGGAGCGGGGCGGAGCGGGGCGGAGCGGGGCGGGGCGGGGCGGAGCGCGGCGGAGCGGGGCGGAGCGGGGCGGAGCGGGGCGGAGCGCGGCGGAGCGGGGCGGAGCGGGCGGAGCGGGGCGGAGCGGGCCGGAGCGGGGCGGAGCGGGGCGGAGCGGGGCGGAGCGGGGCGGAGCGGGGCGGAGCGGGGCGGAGCGGGGCGGAGCGGGGCGGAGCGGGGCGGAGCGGGGCGGAGCGGAGCGGGCGGAGCGGGGCGGAGCGGGCGGAGCGGGACGGAGCGGGGCGGAGCGGGGCGGAGCGGGGCGGAGCGGGGCGGAGCGGGGCGGAGCGGGGCGGAGCGGGGCGGAGCGGGGCGGAGCGGGGCGGACCGGGGCGGAGCGGGGCGGAGCGGGGCGGAGCGGGGCGGAGCGGGGCGGAGCGGGGCGGAGCGGGGCGGAGCGGGGCGGAGCGGGGCGGAACGGGGCAGAGCGGGACGGAGCAGGGCCGAGCGGGGCGGAGCGGGGCGGAGCGGGGTTGGGCGGGGCGGGGAGAGGCGGGGCGGGGCTCTGTGTGCGTCCACGCACGCGCATGCTCAGTGAGGAAGGCACTGAGAGGAGCGGGATAAAGTGGCGGTGACGGTAGGTGGCTGGGGAGACTTATGGCAGCTACGGCTACGAGAGAACGGGTCAGTACAATAAAGGTAAATGTGGTGGGGACGGTGCGAGAGGCATAAATACTTTGGATACGACGATGGGGCTGTGGAGACGTGAAGTTAGGTGTTGGAAGCCGGTGAAGATGCCAACAGATTAGCAGAGGTTGCAGCCAGCTGGATAGCGAAACAGGGGTGACGGAGGAGGCGGCAAGAATGGCGGGGTTCGTGGAGGGACGACTTGACCAACTATTGCAGCAAGGCACTTAAACGGTGAAGTGCGCGCGGGAAAGGGGTGGGTGATGACGAAGTGGGTGATGCGGTATTTGGCAGCGACACTGTCACCGGTCCAGACCGCGGGGGCGACAATGTCGGACAAAAGGACGGCGGAGACAGCAACAGCGGATGGTGGGGTAGCGGAAACGGCGACAGTAACGGGCGGGAGGGCGTGGCCGGAGGTGGTAGGGGAGTTCGAGATGGAAGTGTCATCGGAAAAGGGGCACCAGGATTAGGACTGGGAGGCGGAGCAGCGCAGACGCGGAGTCGGTGGGGTTGCAGGGTGGGGATTTAAAGGCGGCTCCACACATTCGTTTTTAATCGAACAGCAAGCAACCGCTCGCCGAATCCCGAGGAGTGTGGATGAGTTGCTATTTGCCGAGTAACGAACGTTCGGTTCTCGCTCTACACACCGCGTGTCGGTCTTTTGAACGCATGACAGGAAGCGAACATTCGCCGAACACAGCAGCTGTTCGGGATTGGGCGAGCAGGAGCCCGCTGCTCGGCGAATGCCGAATGTGTGGAGCCGCCTTAAGAGTGCGGAGCGGTGGGGACGACGGTGGGTCAATATGAGTGTGTGTGAGTGTGTGACTGTGTGGCTGTGGAGGGACGGAGGAGTGGGGACTGCGAGATAGGAGGCAGGTGGCGTGTGGTAGGGGGCGGCGGGAGCCAAGAGCGGGTGGACGGCGGGGGCCGCGAGGGCTAGTAGAGTGGGCGGGGTCGATGGAGGAGGCACTGCAGCTGGGCGCGGGCCCGATCCCTGTGCATCCTGCACGCTCGCCCACGCTGAGCCGCGATGCGATGTCGCGTGAGGTCGACGCACGCAGCCAATACGCATCGCAGTAGGATTTGAGAGCTTTTTTTATAGACACGTCTGGACGAGCTGTTATATTTCCATTGCAAAGCGAAACCTTCTTTCCGCGGCTTTGGATGTTCCGCAAAATGCGCAGCCCTTTCTTCGAACAGCCTCCAGATTACGTCGGATACTGAAAGCGGGCAGACTTTTCAGAGCATTTTTGTATTTGCTTGGTAATACCTATATAATGTAAATTATATAACCTTTGAACAGCTTTTTACTGTTAGTTGGACGTTAAAAAAATCTATATTAAAATTTATCTTCCATCAACTTGATGTAACAGAATATATAGTGTAGGTTTCTGTCCTCTTGAACCTGAACAGTTCTATCGCAATAATCACCAGCCTCACATAAAACCTGTCACTGTTTGCATTGAGATATTTAAATTCAATGTTATGTTTACATAAAATTCCACAATCGGCGGTATATCATTAAAATCTTAAAATATATCAACTTCTCCAAAGCAGCAACAAGCTAGGTCGACTCGTCTTGCTCTCAGTGTGAGTCAGAAGAAAGCGAATGGGATATTGGATCAACAGAAGTTCAAAGTGAAGAAGCTAATAGACGCACCTTTCTGGAAGGAAGAGCCAAGTGGGTTGTTGATCTGCGTCGATTAATCACAATTGGACATTCCTTAACAGTCGTTGAGCAGAAACGCGACAAACAGGAGGCGTAGATACCTTCACAAATGAACTCAACAATGCGTCTCTCCCGACGAGCAATCCCTCGGCCTCTCTCAGCTGCCCTGAGCCTCTGATACTGCCGCCGCCTGCCATTCCAGTCCTGAGGACTATCTTCGCCTACCCCGCACTCCTGCTCCTATAAATCTTGACGTTCCCGGACTCCTCTACACTCTCGTCCCTTCGCCGTCGCCGCCGTCGCCGCCCTCGCCGCCCACGCCGCCCACACCGCCCACGCCGCCCGCGCCGCCCACGCCGCCCGCGCCGCCCGCGCCGCCCACGCCGCCCACGCCACCCGCGCCGCCCACGCCGCCCGCGCCGCCCACGACGCCCGCGCCGCCCACGACGCCCGCGCCGCCCACGACGCTCACGCCGCCCTTATTGTCTCCGCACCCCTGCCCACCGTCCCTTCCTTCCTCCCCCTTAGCAGTTCCACACTACCTCCACCCCCTCCAGCCTCCTAGACTCCGATTAGCCCGCCCCACTCTGTATCCATGATCTTTCCCTCTACTCCTCCTCGGTCTCCCTGTTCTCGCAACGTCCTCTCCGCTTCCGCTAGTACTCTACCTTTCCGCAGCACCCCTCACTGTACTCATACGAGAATGTTCCCAGCATCCACGGACATTGTCGCCAGCGATAACGCTACGCCCACTCCTCCGCCTTGTGAATCACGATCAATTCTCGTGAACTAATAAGTATCCACACCCTCCTCATAGTCCCCATTGGCCCCTGGCACGCGAGGCCCTTCAGCAAGGCGAGTCGAGCACCCAGGGCGCAAGCGGCGTGAGGGTCAATGACGGCTGAGGCGAGGGTTTTAACGACGTTTCCTACTATCGTCTCTTCAAAGAAACATAATGCATTGTCCCTTGCACAGTCCCTAGCTCTCACCTGAGAATGCTTTTCACAAATTTTAAAATTCTCAACATTAATATTCTACGTTGTGATTGAATAACAACAAAAACAATAATAATACATTAATAATAATAATAATAATAATAATAATAATAATAATAATAATAATAATAATAATAATAATAATCTATATTCTAAGTAAATTTTGAAAGGATATCTTCATTTCTTTTAAACCTGTGTAGGTACACCAGCCCCTTATCCCGAATTATTCATAAGGATTACGTAATTTTATATAATTGCCCCTTCTATCCTTGTAACACTTCAGTCATCACTTAAAAAATTCAAACGATATAAGTGAAAATTCCTCAAAAACGACTAATATGTGGAAAAACAAAGTGTACATCAAATGTAATTAAGTTCTAACATTAATTCGCATCGCTTTGAAAATATCTTTCTTCAATATTCACGCTGTATGATAAACTTGCGGTAAGATAAAGTAGAAGGCGAAGAAAAATTTTAATTTTTAAATTTTCAAATTTTAGAGATTTTAATGAAGATCTAATCAAGAAAAAATAGCAGAAAAATATAGAGGAATCTGGAAAGATTCCAAACATCTCGTTCCTGACAAGAAAGCTAACGGGCGGCTTAATTAGAGGTACAAGCACGTGCTCGTATAAATTGGGTCGCTGCGTGGGCTCTGTCCCACGCAGCAGGACGCGCGCGCAGAACGGAGAGCGCCCAGGCACGTCAATTGCACAGAAAGGCGCCGGCGGCGGCATCACTACCACTTCATGCCGCCTCTCTCTACATCCTCCGCCGCGCCGTCCCTGCTGCCACTATCTCACGGCCGCACCACCCCGTTAAGTACCGACCCATCACGAATCACTCTGCTTCTCCCACTCATTCCCATTCCCACGTCACTCGCCCCCACGTCGGCCACACGTCGCCCCCACGTCGGCTCCCACGTCGCCCCCACGTCGCCTCCACGTCGCCCCCACCCCTCGTCCCCACGTCGCCCCCACGTCACCCCCACGTCGCCCCGCCTCGCCTCGCCTCGCCTTGCCTCACCTCGCCTCACCTCCCCGCAACTCCCCGCACTTCACCCACCTCGCCACACCACGCCCCATCCCCATCACGCTCCATCTCGCCCCACCTCACTCCATATCACTCCGTATCACTCCATCCCACTCCATTCCGCCTGATCGCTTTTCTTCGTTCCGCTCCATCCCGATCCGCCCTTCTCCGTATCTCTCTGCCCAGCCTATCGCTGTCTTCCCTTCCATCCTCCTGTCCCACCCCTCCCCCATCTCACCCCACACTGCTTCGCCCCGCACCGACCAGCCTCGCTTCATCCTCCCGCCCACTCGTCTATGTTTGATCTCGAAATCGACCCTCGACCTGCCATTAGCCCGCGGGACGAACGCCCCTCCCCGTCCCCACCCACCTCTCCGCCCACTCCCTCCGCTCCGCTGCCTTCCAAAGCACCGCGACACGACGCGCCGCACCGAGCCGCGCCGGGCGCCATCGGTTTTGACTGCCGCCGCTCGCACCCACTGGCTCCCAGCGCCGCGCCGCGCCACGCCACGCCACGCCACGCCACGCCACGCCACGCCACGCCACGCCACGCCACGCCACGCCACGCCACGCCAGCCGCCGCGACTGCTCTGTCCGCCGGCCGCCGCTACTGCCAGCCGACCCCGCGGGCGGGCGGTGCCGTGGTGCAGCACGGCGCGGCATCCGTTCTCGGTATTACTAGCCTACCTCTAGCCTGTCGCCGGCCCCCGCAGGCTGTGCCGCCGCCGCCGCGCCGCCCCACAACAATATTCCGCCCGCCGTCGTGGCGTCGAGTGGCGCCGCGGGCGCGGCTGGCGTTAGCGCCCACAATCCTCCCGGCCGGCTGGCGTTACGTTCGTCCACGCCGCCGCGGGCGCTGTCGTCGTTCGCTGGCCGTGCGATATTATTGCTCGGCCTTCGTCCCCTGTTCACGGCCCTAGTGTCCGGACAGGGACTGTACGTAGCTTTGTGCCTCGCGTTCATGCGGCAGTGAGGCTGAACCTCGTGTAAAAGAACCCTTTGAAAGCAATTATGGTGCAATCAAATTTTCCCGCTTGTTTCCGTGCAACTGAAATGTTAATTGGATGAAATCAAACTCCAAATCCTAGGTTTAAAGGATTTAAAAATATCTCAATCTAGGGAAGGTGGATCTTTCCTTCTTACTTAGTATTGCTTGTTAATTTTTATAAAAAGTTTGTGTCAGAAACGAAATGAGACACGCTTCGACCAAATCGATATATTAACATTTACGAATAGGCGATGCTTGGTGATTTTCATATGGTTTGTTTTCTTACTATCCGAAACCCTTCTTAAATTATAATTTATCCTTTTTTGCAAGTCCTTTATTCGATTTTTTCATGAATTGCTGTGTTACTAAATTATCTGATATTTACTAAAAGGATTCTTTACGAATACTCGTAGTTACGGAAACTACTTATTAATTAATATATTAATCTATCCTGCCAATCAATATTAAGAAGTGTCCCATTTCATCCAGTGAAGTAGCCAGGTTGACCTCAAACAACTTATGTCATCAGGTGCCTCGGTATACCAAGTACGTGGAGATAATGACAAAATAATAAATGACCTGGAAGTGATTGACTAAATGGCCAAACAAGAGACAGAAAACGGAAGAAACCTTAGAAAATTTGTCGCGAACCCGTGCTGTCCAACAGAAAATGGGAACGATCGACCAGGAATGGAAAACAACAAATTGGTATAATAAAAATATTTTAGACGTACTTATTTTGTACGCCTATATTATTCTTAAGAAGATCAATTCACCTTCTGATTTAACAATGCTAATAAAATAGCGTCAGCTTCTATCACATTCGAATAAGATATGATAAGGAGAAACGGCATTCTTTCCGCAGAAATATTAGTTTTGTCTGTTACTGATATCTGATTTCGGCGCCTTTCTACAATTTCAATATTAATGACATATTTTTTGTACTTTCTCGCATTGAGCTTACGTAATGTAAGTAAAACTATGTAAAGCTACAATGAAAATGGTGATTTTTCGACAGAAAAATTCGTATTGTAAGTTCTCGACATCAAAAAAGTGAAAAATTCTTGTTCCTATAAGTAGTAAATTACTTTAGCTAACATGTTAATTCAGAACCCAGTTTTTGAGAATTTTTGATACCAAAAAATTGGTTAACGTCCAAACGTCTCTCTGTGAACAACGATAGCGACTAACACTTGGGAAGGATTTTCATCGAAAATAGATATTACCCGTTTGGTCTGGTATATGTCGCAGTCCCTTGAATTTGAAACAAATTTGACATTTTGATTTTTAGAGGTACTTTATGTGAAGCTTCTATATTTTCAAAATTATCTAAACTTGTTCTCCTCTTCTCTCTTCAATAGAGCAAAGAACACTTGTCCGATTTTCGTTGAAATCTTCATTTTTTTGGTGTCCACAATACTGAACTTCAATACTGAAGATGGTGTTGTTTTTTAATCAAATCTTTACTTCAAAAATTTGATCTTAAGTAAGGCCGTACACTTGATTCTGAAAATACGAGTATTTTTCGTGTAATTTTGGTGTAAAATACGGGCAATTTTTCAACCAACATTTCGTACCTACACAAGGTATGTACCTGACATTTATTAAACAAATAATTGCGCGGAACAAATTTCATTTAAAGAAAAATTCCCTATTTTCAAGAATAAAGTTGTACGAGGGGGCACAACAAATTTCCAACTTTCGAACATATGCCGTTAAGTTTCTTTGACTGTACTCTTACAATTTTTTTTAATTGGAGCCATTTTCGAGAAAATTTTGAAAATGACCCAGAGGTTTTACGCGAATTACCCTCAATATTTCAAGAATTCTTTATAAAATCACATGGCATCGATTTGAGCCAGACAGATCGATAAATATTCATTTGGCAAAAACCCTTCGAATAGTTCAGAACCTTTTGTTGTTCACACACGAACTGACGGACATACAGACAAATAGGCAGCGACAGACAGACGGACATTTAAAAAACAACACTTTTTGAGTATTAGGGGACTCCAAAACGTCGATTTCCGTTAAAATCTCGAAATCCATTTTCCCTATCTTTAAGTTTCTTTGTTCTACATATATACGTACGTATACAAGAAAGTAAAAAGGAAACACTATTTCCCACGTTATATTCAATAAAACTCATCTAGTAAAATCCTCATCACTGTTAAATAGTATTCGACTCTCCAACAAAGGCCAAAGTCTAGACAGATTAGTCAAAAACGACAAGGTGAATAGTGTCACAAAAACTGTTGGCTTCGTATACGAAAATTACTGACATCAAGGAGACAGATTGTAATGACAAGAAAAAATCACTTATAATGTCACGATTACTGTACATTCAAAAGAACATTAGGACACCTTCTGTGTATCAGAATGATCTTTCTAATTTAGATTTACAGGTAAGATGAAATCATTTTCAGGCCTCTGTAATTTTTGCTGCATCATCGTGAGAACTCTCAAAAGTTTTTTTGAATGTAACGTTACGAATACGTTTTAATGTTCATTGCAAATAAGATCTATTTTCTAGCGTTACCAACTTATTACTTATACTTTATATACCAAGTCCAAATCCGACATCAATATTTTGGAAGAATATTCATTGCTCTTAAATAGATTTCAAGGAAAGTAATTTGTCAGGTAGTTCCTAGTACCTCCCTCTGAATTTTCCAAACGAAATGTGTATATTTTAATTACCATTAATACTTCTCTCAGTTTTAACTAAGCACTTAAAATGCGAAAAAATAACCTAATTACCAAATATTACAGAGGCTTCTTATTTCTTACAACCAGCACCGAAAGAAACAATTTTACGAGGAACACGAAATATTTCACGCGGAAAAATTTTTCACGTGGAACAAACCCAAATTTTTAGGGGGGTGAATGGGTGGGGAAAACACGTGACCTAAAGGTTTGCGGTACAGCTTCCCCGCTGGAACCAATCCTTTTGAAAAATGTAGGGTACAAAGTGACCTCTGTAACAAGTTTCTCGGGGTTTTCTCCTATTATTTGCCATTCACTCCACCATTACATTATCACAATTATCACCGTCATCTGCTCATTAGATAACTCATGGATTTCAATGGACTTAATAGTTGAAGGGCCTCTGAACTTCAATGAATTAATGTAAATTAACAAATAATGGGTGTAGTAGTATTGAAATATTGCATGTATATGTAATCCAAATTAATATTAAAAGTATTATAGTCTTTTAAATTAAAGTTCGTTTAAAAATATTATTTTACAAATTGGTGAACAAATATTAAATGTTTAAAAATATAGAAGCCTGGAACGTGCGGGTCCCTAAGAAGATGTTCAGTCTGCGTTATTTCAGTCCTGATTACAACTATATTCATATGTTTAATGTTTCTAAAAATAGTACAGTATTGGATAAACAAGTTTCAAATTAAGAGAAAATGGTATAACATTTAAATTATCTTAAACTCTAAAAAAAATACAATTCATTTACATTAACTTCTGGTCTGTTAACGTTTACAATGTTTTTAAGAGAGGGGAGTAAAAATACAATGTTCTCACAAAAGTAAATGATCGACTGAGCGATCAAGATTTGCGTCTGCAGTGATTTGAAAAGAGATAAAGTAATTACCTCAAAGGTTATAATTGCTACCCACTAAATAGCCTGACCTTTTGCTGAATGTCTGAATGACTGTTCGTGATCGTTTTGTAATTCCCTGTCATTATGATTCCCTTTTGTGCATAGAAGATGAAACAATGAGCGAGAAGCAGTTTCAAGAAACGGTTGGGTGATGGTCTTTAATTATACTCACGATGATTTTTCCCACACTGGAAAATATGTGCACTTACTTTCGATTGTATAATTATATTTAGTTATTGTCAACTTTCGATAAAAGTCACAAACCATTTTTGTTTTTTTCAAAACAAAAATGTCCACAACAACCCATTTACAATGCATATATTCAAGGAGCAGTCTAGTTGAACTAGAAAATATCATTTCTTTCGTGCTCGGTCTCTTTCTATTGGTTTACCTTATTGATCGCAAGTAACAATTACACAATGAGTAGACTACTCGCGTAGTAACTTAAATTTGGGGACATAATTCATTTCATACACTATCTCTTTTCACTACTTTCTTGTTATTGATGGAAAGTCGAAAATACCACAATATTTAATATTGCACCGTTGTCAATTCCAAAGCAACATTCAAACTAAATAACAAGAGTTTTGCAAGGCGTGCAGTCGAAAGAAGTAACACGATTTTCTCAGAGAGAGTTGTACTCAAGAACCTATGATTTCAATTGAAGGCTACCGTTATTTTCGCCGTCTTATTGTTTACGACAAATGTGTTCATGGATTCACGGTTTTATTGTTTACGACAAATGTGTTCGTGGATTCACGGTTTTATTGTTTACGACAAATGTGTTCATGGATTCACGGTTTTATTGTTTACCACAAATGTGTTCGTGGATTTCGTCGTTTTACTGAAACCATCTTTAACAAAATTCACAATAATACACAATTATCATGGAAACAAAAAAATTAAGTGCTTAGAGACACTATTATATGGCAGTTGTTTTATGGTTAATTTTATCTCTTGCGAATCGAAGGAAGTCGGAAATAGATACCAGATTTCTTGTAACATGTTTTTATCGTGAAATCCTAATGAACGGAAAAAATAAGTTTGCGGACAGACAGAGTTCAAGATAAGCGTTTCGAAGCTCCCAGCTATTTTCCGTTCAAACTTGTTCGCATTTTCATCAAAATCCTAATATGAACATTCACAAATAGTGGAAGGTTTGCAATGGCTTATATTGTAACAGCCCTAAGAACTTCACTTATATTGCTTAGTAGCCTATTTTTTATCCTACATAAATGAAGAAATAGAAAAATATAAAGATTCTTGAAGACAACACATGCGAAGAATGGACGCCGTTAGAATCCCCCATCTGGCAATGCTCTATCGACCCACTGGAAAAAGAGATATCGGAAGAGCTTAGAAAATGTGGCAATAATATTTACGTTAATAATAATGATGAAAATAAAGAAAGAAGGAAGAATATTGTGAAGTCGGAACTGACACATGTAACGTACCTACTCCTTGAAGTGAAGAAGAAGCCTTTTTTAAACAGAGTTAGAAATACTAAAACGAAGCCAAGCTCCTTGGCAGAAAAACCCTACCAGACCATGCACTACGTCCGACGCCCCGTAGCGGTAGGGTGTCTTCCCACAACCGGAGAAATCCCGCGATCGTTGCCTGCCCCAACCAACCCGAACCACCCGCAACCGCCAAGCGACCCCCCTCCCACACGCGAATCGCGCTGTAGCCCGTAATAAATTTATTTGTAGTTCGATATAATGTAGTAACAAGACAATCCCCACTTCATAAAAATCAAAATATTAACATTTACGAATAGTGGAAGGCTTGCTGTAGCTTATCTTGTAACTGCCCTAAGAACTTCAATTATATTACTGAGCAGCCTATTTTAAACGTAGTTAGAAATATTAAAACGAAGCCATGCTTCTTGGCAGAAAACCCCTACCAGACCATGCACTACGTTCGACGCCCGGTTGAGGTCCCGCGATCGTCGCCTGCCGCACCCAGCGCACTGCCCCAACCAACCCGAACCACCCACAACCACAAAGCGCACCCCCTTCACCCCTCCCCCACACGCACCCACCCGCGGAGCACGCGAAGCCCGTTGCAGCCCGTAATAAATGTGTTTTAATTTCGCCGCGGCCCACGTGCTTTAGTGCCCGTTTAAAATATCGGCCGCTCGGCGCGGAGAGTCGTTCGCCTACAAATGGGCTTATAATAGATCGATTTTAATATCTCACGGAGCGGGAACCTCCCGCATGATGCTCCTAGACCCGCCCCGTCTCGCACGCGGCCAGCCACCCGGCCGCCGGCGCGCAGACTGAAAGATGTGAATTCACGAGGGCCGTGTTATAAAGAGGGGGCCGACGCATTGAATACATGAGCTACTTCTGTGTGTTTCAACTCACGAGCGCCCGAGGAACGCGAAAGTTAGTGGCGGGGATGGGGTGAATTATTGCGCGGCGCCCTTGAGAAGAAATGAGGGAAGTCAAATGTAAGTTTTGGGCGGAGCAATGATGGAACTCTCAGCAACGTAAGTTCTGAAATAAGTCATTTTAGAAACGTGCCAAGAATATTTCGTTCAACTCAGGGTTCAAGTATTGATGGAATGCCTATATTCATGGAAGAAAAACAAAGATAACACTTTATTATTTTTTAAAATTTTTAAACGAATAATTACGTCAATAAAGCTGATACATTATAATTCATAACAGAACAACACGTTTTGTTACTGAGAGGAGATACATAGCTTATAACAATTTATATGTATGTTATAAACTATGTTATATCCAATGTATTTAAAGGCAGTAAGAAAAAAACTCAGGCATAAAATACTTCATTGTTTTCGCATTAAAAAGAGTCCAAGGTGGTACAACATACGATTTTCATTGGTTATTACTACACTTTTGTCCTATTTTGTAGTACATTCGAATCTTTTATTGCAAACAGGACAATGAAATATTTTCACAAACGAGTCATAATTAGCACTCCCAAACAATTCTTGGGTCAAATTCTAACCATCGTGAAACCAATATTCAACTCATTGAAACGAAAGTGAAGCAGTTTAATCCTCAAACAATCCGCACTCCAGAAACAGCTAATTCTTGTCTCCCCTCTTTCCCGGTTCACTACGCATCGCGGTTCCACGTCCCAGTCCAGCCCCACCCCGCGACACCCCGCCATGTAATCCCCCTCTCCGCTAGACAATTCCTTTCCCCTCCACACTATTCCTCTTCCCGCCTCGCAATTCCCCTCCCCGCCACTCAATCCCTCTCCCCACCACGCAATCCCTCTCTCCGCCACGCAATCTCTCTCTCCGCTACGCAATCCCTCTCTCCACCACGCAATCCCTCTCTCCGCTACGCAATCCCTCTCTCCGCCACGCAATCCCTCTCTCCGCCACGCAATCCCTCTCTCCGCCACGCAATCCCTCTCTCCGCCACGCAATCCCTCTCCCCGCCACGCAATCCCTCTCCCCGCCATGCAATATCTCTCCCCGCCACGCAATCCCTCTCCCCGCCCCGCAATGCCCGCCACGTCATGCCATGGCCCACTCTGCACGCCCCGCTCTGCCTCGCACCCGCCCGGTCCTCGACAGTAACCCTTCTCCGGTCCCCCATTCCTCCCGCCCTGCAACCCCTCCCCTCCCACCCTAGGACCCATTTCCTTCCCACCCCACCCCGTCCCCGCCGGCTCTCGGGGCGCTGCCAGGCGACAACCATTCCAGCTGCCGTTATTGCCCCAATAACGGTAGGCGCGCCAGCGGCACGGCGGCGGCTGCGGGGAGGGGAGGCAAGGGGAGATTACACGGGACTATGGCGGAGGGATCAAAAATTATGCGGCGCTCGCATGGGCCATCGCGTGGGGGAGGGCGGCAGAGGCGGCAAGGCGAGCGGAGGGCGCTGATGGGAAATCCATAAGCAAGGGCCAGCGCCGCCAGTTGATCTTGCGGGACCCCTCCGGAAGGGCCTGCCAGCCCGCCGCCGGCGCCGCCGCCGCCTGCTGGCCGAGTTACGCGAGCGCAGCCAGGGGAATGGGGGGAGCGATGCCATCAGAACCCTCAAATAATACAACACGCCGCGCCTACACGTGTTTCGGCGTGTTCGTAATTCCGAACGCAATCTCGTGCATCAACTCACTCACGTGATTTCGGTATTCCGTATCAGATGTGCGTCGAATAAAGAATTATTGATGTATACATTACACATGCATTTCCCTCAAAAAAGAAAGGTATCAAGTTAGCTTATCGATAGAATAACCTGTGTGGAACAAAGCACAATTTTTATAGTATATTTAAGACACATCCAAGTAAAAAGAAATTTCGATATTCCTAAATACATGATTTTTCTACTAGTGTATTTCTTTAGTTTTCTTAACAGTGTGTATTATAAATATTGAATATTTTTATATACGTAAAAATGTAAAATTATTTAATAATTAAAATAATGAGTTCAGTTATGATGTCAGAGTTTTGTTCAAGTATTTTTCATCGGAAAATTATAGTTGTAAATGTAATTCATCGTAAAAAAAGTTGTAAATGTTAAGTGAGCAAAAAGAAAAGGAAAATGAAAGAAAACTTTCTTAACATTAATTAAAATACAGAGGACTAGAAATAAAAAGAAAGAACATGAACCAACTGCCGACGTGCATTAAGGTCACAAAGGGGAGGAAAATAGTTCTTTGCAGAAGTTTAACATTAAATGTTGCAATTGTACTTGTCATCTATTGTGATTAGCCAATGCCGTTTCACATAAGGATCAATGTCAACAAGGTATTAACAACGTACACCCGAAGCAACATTGTCCCAGTTCGTGGAAGCTTGCGTCGTCACTTTCACTCATTACCATTAACAATTCGTTTCGACCGCCAGTTTGGAATGCTGTTTGAGATTCGGAAATTTTAGCCACACGTAGACTTCTGAGAACTGATATTGTAACACGCACAGAAACACAGCTCACGCATGTTTTATTGGAACAAGAAAATTATGAAATAAATAATAATAATAAGAAGAATAAAAAGAAGAAAAATAAGAAGAACAAGAACAACAACAACATTTTTTAATCCAACGTACACGAACAATAAAAGACATTTTTTAAATGAGTGCTCGTCAATAAATGAGCAAAATCATAAATGAAAATGCAAGTACAGAAACTTTGTATGTATTAATTTCACAGAGGTACTTCTGATTATACGTACTATTATTCTCAGTTCTTACCAGTCTCAAGAAAACCTTTGACGATTAGGTTTAATAGGTGGGTGATGGGTGGTTATGATGTTGATAGGATTTGAATGACGAGGGAGAAATGGTGAAATGAGATGCAGGGAAAACGGCAGAAATTCGAGTTATTCTTCCGCGAACCTGCGTTGTCTATCTCTTTAAACTAAATGGATCGTCGGGAATGGAAACCCACACTGAACGAGGAGGCTGAGGACATTAGTAGATGTAACTAAAGTGACTCTGGCAGGGAGGTTCTAAGGTTCGAGACGCCGCGGGGTCATAATTTTCGACACTAGCAACATAGTTCGAATTCAGCTGCTACCTGGAGGAGAATTCTAGTGGACGACTGCTCTGATCGGTAGTTTTTCCTGGTTTGTCGGACCAATACAAAGCGAATGCGGGAGAAGTACCCTATCAAACGGGCCTAGGACCACGCGCGATCTTTCTTTCCTCTTCCTTGTCCTCTCATCACCCTTTACTTAAACTCACTTACAATAACACGCACCATTCGAAGGCTTACATGTCCCGGCTGGGGCGGTGCCCCGTTGGTAGGAGATGCCTTTATGAAGGAAAACCCCGCAAGCTAACTTGTAGATCGACGCCGAATGTAATGGGTCCAAGTGGGTGAAGATCACCGCCACCCCTCGCAATATAAAATATACACTACACTTACGGGACTAATGAACTTATCAGTTGTCGAGCTTGACCCGAAATAATCAATCAATGGGTACCCAGTGAGAAATGTGAGTGGACTGACCAACACACCATGAGTCATGCGGATCTTTAAGAAATCGGCAGGACATTCACCAGAGAAGCCTGCCACTTCCCACATTAGCTCTCGCCAAGTAGCGACATGAACTCTTCGTTTCGGACCGGGAGCGGTGGCTCAGTACACCAACTGATGTCTTTGCGGTGTCTCTGACCGGGAGGTTCTAGGTCGAGTTCGGACGGCGGCTGGATTTTCGACACTAGCTTTCGAGGTAGGTCGAATTCAGTCTCTGAGTGGAGAAGAATTCTACCGGCAGGCTGCTCAGATCTGTAGTTTTCCATCGTTTCTCCGATCAACACCAGGCGAATGCCGGAGTCGTATCTTAACAAACGGGCCACGGACGGCGCACGATCTTTCCTTCCTCTTCCTTGTCCTATCCTCACCCCATACATACAAGCTTACTCCAACATGCACTACACTAGCACACATACCGGGAACCGGTCGGGGACTTAGAACTTACAACTTGTTCCGGTTGGGGAGGTGCCCCGCTGGCGGGATATACCTTTTTGGGGAAAACCCCGGTAGCCGACGGTAGGTCGGCGCCCGATCTAGTCATCCTGCGGGGGAAGACCACCGCCACCTCCCGAGTATAACCATGCACTACACTTACGGGACTAATGACCATAGTAGTTGACGCGCCCGGAATCACTAACAATCAATCAATCAATCAATAAATCGTATCGGCGACATGGACATTGGCAGAAGCTTACATTAAGAGTGAATAGCTCCTTAATTGACGCCACAAAACATCCAAACCAACGTCAATAAAAATATTTTTTTGTCTTTCCCTCTGCAGTCTATCGGGCGGAGCGCGCGCGCGGGGCGGGCAGTCACTCGGTTCGAGTCGCGCGCCGCCGCGGGCAGTCGCAAACGCACGCACGCACACGCAGGCACGCACGCACGCACGCTGGGCACCGCCGGCGGCCGCGCATGCATATGGATGAGCCCCGCCCCTTCACCTCCGACCCCGTGCGCCCACCAATTTTTATTTCACGCAAATTGGCGCGGGTCGCCCATTGATGAATTACGACGCGACCACGCAAGTGAACGACTGCGCGAATCGTTGTATTTGAATTTTTTTTTCTTTTTGCGTCGTTCTTTTGCGTGTGATCCCTCCCCTCTTCGCCGTCCTTGGACCACACTCATCACTTTTTACATTTTCGCTACTGCATATGCAGTAGAGAGAAAGTTATGTAACGCTGCACGAAAAATCGGCGAATTTTCGGCAGAAAACTCTTATTGCAGGGCCCTAGCAACGAAAAAAAAAATTGATAAATTCAGTTGCTTAAGTTAGAAAAAAGTCCTCTAACATGTGGTGTAGAATGTTTTGTGGGTTCTTGATGCCGAAAAATTGAATGACAGTACATCTGTCTGTCCGCCAGTCACCAGTCCGTCTGTGAACAACACTAGCGACTAAACCCGTTCAGCCGATTTTCTCAAAATTGATATTCCCCAATGAACGTGTTCCATGTAGCAGCCCCATGATTTTGAAACCGATATTTTAATTTTGAGAGGTACATTACATGAAGTCCCCGAGATATTTTCAAAATTTCAAATAAAAGCTCCAACTTTCTTGATTAAATTTTGTAGCTGAATAGTGTAAAGGACGTTTAAGAGGTTTCATTTTTGTTAAAAACTCTGATTTTTCAAAAATTGCAAAAATTCAATTTTTTTCGGCGTCTTCCTACAATTAGAATTATAAAGATAGAGAGCTTTTTTCCCCTTAATAAAATATGTTCCTTAAACATAGATTTTGAAATAAGGTCATGTGTCACGGGCGAGAAAGTACGTGCTGTTTTAGCATCGCTAGTTTTTTCTCGCCCTCGCTCCGGTTCTATCCACTTCTCATTACATGCTCGCCCTTCAGCTCGTTAGTTCCCAATCCGCTTTATTCGCGGTCCTCAACCAACTTTCGTTGCCGTTTCTCAAGCCATTTCCTTTCTCACTTCCCACCACGCAACCATCCCAGCTTGTTCTTACTTCACTTTATTTTTTTCTCCTTCTCCCTTCAACAAACCGTGTGATTTCCTGCATCGCAATCCGCATCTGCGCTCGCTCCCCACCCCTCTCCTCACATTCCCGCTTTCCATCTCCCTCATATCTCTGCTATTTCCACCGATCAACTTCCCTTGTCCCTGTCCGCCTCCTCTCTCACTCATGTTCCTGCTGCTCTGGTTGCTTCCCTAACCGTTTCTCTTCCAGATCTCCTCCCCTTTCCCTTTCTCCCTTCCTCGCCCGCTTCTTCCTCTTTGCTCACCTTTTTCGCTCCCTCTCCACCGTCCCGCTAGGTAAGCGTCCACACAATGGCGGGCATGCCTTCGGAGAAAGGTACGCCGTTGTATTGGACTCGTCCCCCCCCCCCCGCCAAGAATCTGCTCGTGCGCTCGTTTGTCTTCCCGTCCGTTTGTCTGTCCGTCAGTTCGCCCCGCAGCCCGCTCGGCCTGTGCGCTTTCGTGGATTGCGTTTCCAGGAATTATTCGCCGATCGACAGGCGCGGGCCCACGCGCGGCGTGCACCTCAGGTTGCTCCTTGCGGCAGAGGGTTTGGTTTCATACGTTCACGAGGATGAATATACGAGACCAGCTCATTAAACCAATTTCCGGGAAGCCTATGGTCTGGCAGAAAACGCCTGGTAATTCCTGGTAAGAGCCGGCGGTGGGCGGTCTCCGCTTTTACACACTGCCCATTCTGAGAAGGAAGAGCTTGGTCTACATTCGTTATTTCACAAGAATATCACCATTTGAACCCATAACCCAAATTACACACACACACACACACACACACACACACACACACACACACACACACACACACACACACAAGTGTCAGACTAGAAGACTTGACTCATACTTATGTATGTTGACGCGCTGAATCCTAATCTCAAGCAAAAATTGCGCCACCTCCCTCCAGGTTTTTTTAATCGTGAAAAACTCATGTGAATACCAGATTTTGGTGTCTTGTAGCATTATACGAAGCCAAAAGTTGTCATGAACTACTAGGATAAATGTTCGACATGTTCAGTAGCCACAATAAGCGTCTCCAAGTTGTGATATATTCGCAAAAATAAAAAAAGAAATTAAATAAAAATTAACTTACTGAAATGTCAAGCTAGGTATTTTCATTAAACATGTTCATACAATTCCTCCTTTAATTCTAAACATTACAAATATTCAATGCATTTCTCCGCGTACCTCGGCTAAATAACCAAGATTACTTATTGATAAAAAATGACTTGGAAAAGACCATTTAGTTTCGACAGTGAATAAAACATTTCTCAGAATTATGCCTCTTAATTATCTTAAGATAGAAATATCAATTTCAATATCCAAATACAAATATAATTAGATCTTCACTAACATATGATTGTCAAAGCTGGGAAAGGGTAGACAAAATCATTAAACAATTACTGTAATCCATACTAAACTCCTGCGTTGCACCTTAAAAACACCAGGTTACATTCACAATAACCGAATTCAAAAATATTTTAGGCCCATTCAACCTCAACCAAACTAAACGTTCTTGAAGTTTTTATTCAAACCTATCATCTTGCCCAGCAACAAATATATTTAATTTAGGTTTAAGTATTGTCATTTAAATGATATGTTACGTCCTCGGTAATTAAAATAAAATAAAAATTATAAAACAATATAATTGAAAAATAAACAATAAGTTGTGAATTCCTTCCCTTTCTAGATAATCCTCAGAAATAATTTATTTCTCATTGCAATTTAGAATCTTTTTACAAAGTTATGAATTGGAAATTAATGTAATTATTCAAACATTTGAAATGCCAATGAGGGCGAACAAGATATAAATAAAAAATTTAAAAAAAAACACGAAAATGGCAACTGAAAATTACCTTAGTCTCAAAACAAACGTTTTTCTTTAAGAAGATACGAAGCTTCATTACCACAAACCTGATGCATCGCACGCCGTCCGGGAAGGAAATATTACCATAATATGCCCTTATCGAAGTATGGAGGCAAACGCAACGAGCGGTCCCTAACGCGCAACTTAAACGTGTAAATACAATTAGAAGCTGCCAAAAGGAGCCCGTCCTGTGAAGTCTGCTCTCTTTGAGACGCACTGCGGTGCAACGCACGAGTGTCGGCAGGGAACAGTCAACGGGCAACGGAAGAGTGCCGGGAAAGACGCAGGGAGGCAGAGGGTGAAGAGAGATTGGCCCTGGGGTGGCCTGCAAACCCTCGTCCAGCCCCCCTCCCATGCCCTGCCCCGCTGCTCTGCCACACCTCGCTGCTCTGCCAACCAGCCCCGCTTGCCCGCCCCGCTAACTCGCCCCGCTAGCCCGCCCCCGCTGCCCCGCCCCGCTGCCCCGCCTCGCTGCCGCGCCCCGCTGCCCCGCCCCGCTTCCCCGCCCCGCTGCCCCGCCCCGCTGCCCCGCCCCGCTGCCCCGCCCCGCTGCCCCGCCCCGCTGCCCCGCTGCCCAGCCACTCTTCTGCGCCCTACCATCATTCCCCGCAATCCGCCTCGCTGTACCACATGTTTCCTTAGTCCACTGCCCTGCCCCGCTGACCCGCCCACATTTCCCGCCCCTCTTGCCTCGGTCACTTCCCCTTCTCTCACTCACCCCGCTGTTCCGCACGCTGCTACGGCCCACTGTTCCGTCTTTCTTCCCCCTTACGCCTCGTCCCGCTGTCCCGCTGCCCCGCTGTCCCACCTCCTGTCCCGCCCCCTTGACCCCGTTCGAGGTCTCACCCCTCAGCCTCGCCCCGCCCACAGCCCCGCGCCCTGGCGTGACCTACTGCCCTACCCCGCCACTCCTCCATGCCTCGTCCAGCTGTTCCACCCCCCAAGTCTCATCCCACACCAGCTCACCATCACCGCGCCCCGCCTTGCCCGCTGCTCCGCGCCGCCCACCTCAAAGTGGCCGCCGAGAGCCGGCGCTCGTTGTATAAAGTAGCCGCCCACGCGTTGGCGTTCCTGGCGCCCCCGCATGCACCGCCGCAGGTAGACGCCGCTCCACCGGCTGCGGGAAGGCGGAGCGCGATGATTTAGGTTGGGAAACAAGGATGCCGGGCTAGCAAGGGGGAGGCCGCCAGAGGCGGAAAGCAACAGAAGGGGTGAGACAAAACGGGAAAGATCTGATTCGAGGCAGGGAGGGATGAATGGGTGCAAAAGGGCGGTGGGTAGGGAAAGGGTACGTGACAGGACAAGGTGGACGGGATGGACGAGAAGCGATGAGTAGGTATAGGAAGGGAAGAACGGGGCAGGGAATGCCTAGCGCGAGGAGATGACACGAGTCGAGGGGAGAGAAGATATAGGATGAATATAGAGACGACAAGAATCGATATCGGACAAATGAAAAGAGTGAGTGCGGGAGTATCGACGGAAATATTTATCCCAAGCACTAATATGTTTTCGTATCAATTATATTTTCATTGTTAAGGAGAAAACATGAGAGATTTTGCGAGAAATAGTATATTACAACAACTGCATCAAAGAATATCAAATATTCAGAATTTTTGGTAATGATAAGTTTATTAATTGCATTTTATAAAACTAGTGGTGCTACAACTGCACATACTTTCTCGCGTTATTGGAAACAGCAACGAAATATTTAAATATTGTATTCTTTGCGCAGCTAACATCTCAGATATTATTTGTAAACTCAATTTAACCAACAAGCGAGTTACATTGTCAGAACTATGCGCATTAGATTGGCTAATAATATCAATGTATACTTAGAATATATGCAATTGACATAAAAATAATTACGAAAATTCTGGCTGCTCACTCGGGAGTTCGCTTTCGTCGCAAGATAACAGTTTGGATAGTGTTTAATTTAATCACTGACTTCTAATATTCAAAACTCAGGTAGATGAACACTAATGCTTTTCAACAAAGAGAGCGTCCATGGTTTCTCGGAAGGGAGATAGGATATAAACAAAGCAAGACGACACATCTAGTGCACAATTTAGCAGTTAATGGGCAGCAGTCAATATGACGGCTGTCGGGCGTTTAAGATAAATTGATCAATTTAACAATTTCGAGTGGATGAATATTTTCGAAATTTTCGCATATACTTTATATCATAAATACATTTTAAGTCGAGTAATCACAATGACCTACTGTTCATTTTAATGAAGATAACATTATTTGAATACGTATTCAAGTAGCCGTCAAAAGGACGGCATCGGACGTTCTAGTGTTAAGCTAATTTATTACCGCCTTTTACATACACCGCCTCAAGCAAAGCGCAGGAAAATAAAACTTTAAGATAGTATGTTTGTTAAATCATTCACGGTGAAGTACCTCCAAAAAATACTCTAAATGAAAGAAAAATATCTGTTATCATGACGGTTAAAAACAATTTGACCCTAACGGGCATTTCTATATAAAAGAAGTTTAAATTAGTACAGGGTACTGCATGGTATGTAGACGTTTAAATATTTAGACATATTAAGCGCTCATTGATAGTTTTTCAACAATTTTTTGATAACTTGATGCAGGTGTCAGATGCTGTATATTTCAAAATGCCAGAAGTTTGGAAGAAAAGTAACTACGAATGAATGAATCTTGCTAAATAAAATTTTAAAAACTTAATTTTTCAATGACAAAAGCCGCTCATAAGTTTTGTATATAACGTGATAATTGATATAAGCCTTAAGAATATTTCATGAAGTTTGATATAAAAAAGATTAGGTGGGGATAGTCGCATATTCAAGTTTTATCAACTTTTTTTTCCGAGCGTATGTACACCTCGTCGAGTCACCGCCGCGCCGTGGAGGACTTCGGAACGCTCCCTCTTCCAAGCGCAGTGGCTTGGGGCGGTGGCGAGTGACGGGGGCGAGTGGCGGTAGCTGCGTGGGAAGGGCCCTGCTTCTTCTCGGTGGCTCGCCGCAGTGTCTACGGGTGAAGGGGCCCTAAATATGTTAACATACCTCACCGAGCATTCTGAGAAATAATTTATAAAAAACTGCTGCGAAATTTATCGTAATCGGAATTACTGGCTCTCGACCTAGGAGTTAAAGTGCTGTTGAAGTCAGTGTATTCACATTCTACATAAAGGTGCCAACAATGCACGATGTGTATTTTAGCCAGAAATGTCTTCGACCGGTCTCCCGAGATGTGTGGTAGTGTAGTGCATGTTAGTGTAAGTGTGTATGTGTAAGAGGCGAGGATAGGACAAAGAAGAGGAAGGCAAGATCGCGCGCGGTTCGTGGCCCGTTTGTTAGGGTACTGCTCCGGCATTCGCCTGGAATTGATCGGAGACCCCACGGAAAACCACCGATCAGAGCAGCCGACCGCTAAAATTCTCCTCCAGACAGCGACTGAATTCGACCTAGCTGGAAAGTTAGTGTCAAAACACCTGCCACCGTCAGGAGTCGAACCTAGGACCTCCCTGTCTAAGGCACTGCAGTGAAATCAGTTGATGCACTGAGCCACTGCTCCCGGTGATATTATTAAAGGGAAAATATTTATCTTAAATATTTTAGATGTAAGAAGACGCCAAAAAAAATTGTTCACCAACATGAGAACTGCGCCATTCTCTTAAACATCCTTCAGACCATCCAACAACAAAATTTAATCAAAACTGATGGCGCAATTTCTTGAACATTTTGAAAACGTCCCAGGGCTTCATGTAAAATACCCCCATAAAAACAAAATGTCGATTTCAAATTCAAAGGGCTGCGACATCAGCCAAAGCAATTGGGATATATCAATTTTGGAGAAAATACGCTGAACATTTTTCCCAAGTTCTACATTTTTTCTTCTTAGTAAAACAATATTTGTGTGCCTAATTTATTTTGTACTGGGAGGATACACGAAAGTAGATCAAACTGAAGAGACCTATTACACGATTAATAGTGACTGACAGGAGTGGCACATGCGGAAAGGCTAATGATGTGGGAATATAAAGGACAAACAGTTCAGTACCTCTTCGCACAGTATTTTCAATAACGATGAATATTATTTATTAAAGGCAGGTTAACAGGGCTTGGTCATAAGTAAATACGTTTACTATATTTCATAAATTTTTCGTTAAGAATTCTTCATGTTTCAACTTCCGGGAAAAGACAAGATGGCGTTCGAGTTTGAAGACAACACGTGCTTTTATGATAGAATTAGATTCTTTTATGCCCGGAGGGTGGAAATAAAGTTTCCGAAACGTCGGCAAACAACCAACTTGTAGTTCGTGTTTACTTATGACAAAGCCCCGTTAACCTACCTTCAATATTTCATCAATTAAGAATTCTTCATAAATATTATTATTATTATTATTGTTATTATTATTATTGTTATTATTATTATTATTGTTATTATTATTATTGTTATTATTATTGTTATTATTATTATTGTTATTATTATTATTATTGTTATTATTATTATTATTATTATTATTATTATTATTATTACATAAACACTTTTGGTTTTAGTAATTGATAGCAGACACTTTACCGGTGTGAGCACATTTTGCAACACATTGGAAAAATGCTCCTCAATAAGAATACTTGTTGGGGATGGGCCAATTTATTCAGAGAAGAAGCATTATGCGAAAACTACAACAAAAATATAAAACAATATATGAAATATGTAATTATAAATGATAATAAATAGATTGGTTAGTAACATTAAATACAATCATGAAATAACGAAGAATTGTATTAGATATTATCTACACTCCCTCACCTTCAAAAATAAAATAAAATCGCACTCAAACCGCAGATTGGCGTCGTGACCAAACCGGGGAGAACCTGGCGAAGGACGCGCCCTCAGGCCAGCGCGACCCCATTCAATTACCCTTCGCTCTGATGAGGACAATCGCCCCACGGCCTTTGCCCATGGAGACACTGCGCCCCGCGCCCATTACGCCCGGGAAGCCCCCCCCCCCCCCCACGAGAACTCTCTCTAACCCGCTTGCCGCGCTCCTCGCTGGGATACCACCCTGCCACCCAACCACGCCTCGCCTTTCTCCAACCCGCCCTAGCTCTCTCCATCCCACTCTACCACTACCTCACATGCACTACCCCTCTCCACATCTCCCTTCACCTCGCCCCCCCCGCCCCCCCCACCTTCCGCCCCCCCGTAACCCTCCATCCCATTCAGCCTTTCTCCACCCCTCCGCGTTTCTCTTCACCCAGCCCACCCTGCTTCTCTCAAACCCTCCGCATCTCTCTCCATCCCTCCCCGTCTCTCTCCACCTCTTTCCTCATTCTACCCAATCTCTCTTCCTCTCTCTCTCTCTCCCTCTCTCTCTCCCTCTCCCTCTCCCTCTCCTTCTCCCTCTCTCTCCCCCTCTCTCTCCCCCTCTCTGCCCCGTTTCATCCTATACCGTGCTCCGCCCCGCCCCGCGCTGGTCTATTCATAAACGCGAGTCTTATCCTTGCAAATTAGGCCCCTGCGCGCCGCTTCATTAAAATTCACCCGGTAGTGTACGGCCGCATCGGAATCCCAAGCGAAGCGCCGGAATTCCCCGAAAGTTGCCTCGTTCTATCGCTCGTCTACTTATACGGGCTACGTGCGCGGCCGGCAATTAAACGAGGGCATTAAGACGTTTGGGAGTACGCGGCCGTCGTTATCGGAGACTGGCGGGGTAAGAGTCATCTTTTTTTTGTCGAAAGGGGGGGGGGAAGCGTTTTGCCCCCACGACAGGCTCAGGGCGAAGCCTCGAGGGCGAATGGTGAAGGCGGTCTCTGAGAGAGTGGCAGGTGTGGTGTGAATGCTGGACGCGGCAGGAAGGGTGGTAAGAGGAGGGTTAGAGGGAATCCCACTTTTGAGAGCGGAAGGAGGTGTGGAAGAGGGATGACATGATAGCGGTAGGAGGTTGGTGGTTGAAAGCTGAAACGGCGGTCTGATGGTGGTGAGAAGATGGGGATAATGCGGTGGAAGATTTTTTAGATTAATAAGCTTAATGAGGTTAATAGGCGAAATGCGAGTAGTAGGATAGCAGTAGCTGGACAAGAGAATTAAATAGCGACGGTGTGACAACGCAAGGACAACACAAGCAGGACAACTAGAAAACGGGACAATGTCAGAGAGCAAAAACATAGAGATAGAGAGAAAAAAGAGAGGAGAGAGAGGACGGGACAGCACAAAAGAGAGAGAGAGAGAGAGAGAGAGAGAGAGAGAGAGAGGAAAAAAAGAATTGTATGAATATATGTGCCATAGAATGGTGTGTGTTGCGAGAGGGATTTGAGGGGGTAAGAAAAGGGAAAAGGCGTTCTAGAGGATCCCACGTGGTGGTTTTCTGTAGGGAAAGCCAGTTCTAATCAACATCTCAGTTCGCAGTGAGAGGCGTTCCTCAAGGATCCTCCGGGAAACATCAACATTTCCATCAACGCCAACGCCTCCGCCAACGCCAACGCTACCTCCACCGCCAACGCCACCTTCACCGCCAACACCAATACCAACACCAACGCCTCCGAGAGCATCTCCATGAACGCTAAAGCTACCATCGTCAACGCTTGCATCCCTCTGACCACGCATACTTCGATCGCCACAACTACCGACCCTCCGTTTCGCCTCACAGTGAAGGGTGCAGATCGCTTCCTCCTTTCTTTCCCATCTTTCTTCTTCCTTCTGCTCAGACACGACCCAGCGGGCTTTAATCTGCCGACGCGCTTCCTTCCCGCGCTTCCCCGTCCCTCCCTCTCCCCTTCCCATCCCTTCCACCCTGCCCCGCCTCACAGACCAGAGCCGAGTGTCAACGGATAATTTACTTTTAAATAAAAGACGTCCGAGGCGCGCCGCACGTCGGTGGCTTTCTTGCCAGAGACGGCGGGTGGGGTGGCGGTGAGGGACGGTGATGGTGACTGGTTGTAGCGAACGGGTCAGAGGGTGGTTGCGGTTCTCGCGGAGCAGATGATGAGAATGAGGGGTGAGGCGTTAACGGCGCAAATGAAAATATTAGGTGCACATGCCAGATTACGTTAGCCACGGACCAGTTATATTAAGTTTAGGCCGGTGATAGTAGGTGCAGCATTTACATTACCGTGATGGTGGTTCTGATGATTGACGAGAAAGTTCCAAGCATAGAAATGTTGTACTGAAGGAAAGAGGAAAAGAGGGACATAATGGATAGGTAGGAATAACAACAATAATAAGCTTAGGTCAATCTCTTTCAGACAAAGGTCTTCTATCGTATACGATAGGAGGCCTTTGACCGAAAGTGTGCTAATAAGATTAGCTAATTCTGATGATTACTCTGTAATAATAGCAGGGTGACAAATGCAATTGAAGTGAGAATCGGAGGAAAGGTATAGGCAACGCCAGGAATGTATTACGTATATCAGTCAAACTGGGGCTCTCGATGCGCTGCAATTGCGAGAAAAAGAACGAGCGTTGAGATATAAAATTTTGAGATATAAAATAGACAGTAGAAACAAGACTGACGTGGCTGTGGGAACAGAACCACGCAAGAAAGTAGGATCGGAACGAAAGTGTAGTTAAACGTGTTGCAGCAGCAAGAACAGGGAAAAGGAAAAAAGGAAAATCTGGAAGTCGAAAATGACAGTCGGTCGAGGTTTTAATAGCATTATGAAGTCAGCAAACAATGAAGTCCTGCGCTGGCTGTAAACGAGCTTCATCACAACCGTTGAGACAGGGTGTTAAGAGGTCTGGAAAATGATGACGACGTGGAGTAAACATTTTGTAACAGCAAAACGAAAGGCGATGGAAAATAGTCAACAAAGGCGGTGCAAAATAGTCAACAAGGCCGGGGAGAGGAGAAACACACTGATCGACGAAGGAATACTACTTCATGGCTATCCGCTACGTCAGTACGCAATCATTCTCGAATCGAGAGGAAGACTTTCACTGTCGACCTTAGCACTGTCACCGCTTATTGAGACTTTAAGGGGATCATGCGAATCCGGGAAGATTGTAACGATACTAGTTCGGTAGCGAAAGCAAAAAGATTGGAGAACAACATAAAAGCCAAAGGCAGTGGTCAGGTAGGGACTGATCGGAGTCGGTAGCGTAACGAAAGAAAAATAATAACATTATGAATGAGGATGCAAAGGCAACGTAAGAGGGAGAGAAAAAAACACAAGATGAAAATGACTGTTGAGGAGTGAGCGACTACGTATACCGCAACGTCCGCTTCACGGGTAACGAGGATGTCAATGGTCGTGCAGAGGGTTTCACACAGTGGCTTCCTAAATGTAAGAAATTGAGCCTCGGAAGAAGACAACAATACAATGGATATGACTGATACAGTACTGAGAGTTTGAAAAGGAAAAACCAAAACTGAGAAGAAAAAAATGCAGAGGCTGTGGTAAAAACAGTGAAGGCAATTAAGAAGGTGATGACATCGTGGTTTGAGACCGACTGATTAAAAATAAGACCATAAAGCAATCTCGTTATTGAAAAGAAAGACAGTGAGACACACTGGTACAGAAGGGGCAACGTATTAAGAAGCAACAGAGAGAAACGACAGGGGTCAGGAGACACATTGCCATCCACATGAAGAGTGGCAAAGTATGCTTCTAGGATCAAAGGGCCCAGGCTACACACCACTGTCGTGGTATCCGATGATCGTTGAAACTGCGGGTAGTTGAGGTGAACGGAGAGTTTGAGCTGACATATGTCGATCCATGTAACATTTGGGGAGAAAAAATAGTTTGTTAAAAGTTTTCTCAGAAATTTCATCTGCCTTTCATGGTCAGCCACCTTTACAATGGCAATGTATGCTCCTTGGATCAGGAGGAGGGAACAGAACACACACCGATGTAATGGCCTTCGTGATTGATTGATTGATTGTTAGTGTTTCCGGGCGCGTCAACTACAGAGATCATTAGTTCCGTATGTGTAGTAGATGTTTTTCATCGGGAGGTGGCGGTGATCTTCCTCACTAAATAGCGAGATCCGGCGCCGACTTACAGTCGACTAGCGGGGTTTTCCCAAGGTATCTACCACTATCCCAAGCTATCCCCAGGTATCTAACACCAGCGGGGCACCGCCCCAGCCGGGACAATTTCTACAACCCCGACCGGTCTCCCGGAACGAGTGGTAGTGTAGTGTAGTGCTTGTAAGTATGTGTGTGTAAGGGGTGAGGGTAGGACAAGGAAGAGGAAGGAAAAATCGCGCGCGGTCCGTGGCCTATTTGTTAGGGTACTGCTCCGCCATTCGCCAGGAGTTGATTGGAGAAACCACGGAAAACTATCGATTAGAGCAGCCGGCCACTAGAATTCTCCTCCAAATAGCGACTGAATTTGACCTAGCGTAAAAGCTAGTGTCGAAAATCCTTCCGCCGTAGGGACTCGAATATAGAACCTCTCGGTCAAAGGCATTGCAGTAACATCAGTTGATGAACTGACCAACCGCTACTGGTATGACCTTTGTCGTTCCTTTCATGCGTGTAGGTAGGGGGTCGGGTCATAGAGACAGCTTTGCAATGTCGATCCATGTAATATTTCGTGTAAAAACTACAATAGATTTATCCTCTTTTTCAATCTGGTTTGTTTTTAATCGAAAAATAAATGCAATGCAATGCTGTTTTTGTAACATCATTGCAAACCTTTCTATATATTACGTAAGGTGAATGTGAGAAAATTTTTAAAAAATGCTAGCTCTTCAGAAGTTCAGAATTCTCCTCATCCAACCATTGCTCCATCATTAATTTCATATAATATTTATCTATCTGCATATCAAATCATGCATACACTGCAGCTACAGCAGGAGTTTCTAACCTCATGTGTATTACTAGCTTGTTTATAAATGAGGTCGGAAAGAATAAGACAGCGAGACTGAGACTTATACGATAGCAAGAACGTAACACGTTAAAAGCTGACTGAAACACAGAAATGATAGTGATACGGGGTCAGCAACCAACTCCAAGGCAACGTCCATCTCCTTGGCTGCTGACCGTCGTCGCCGTCCACGCCTCTTCCTCAACCTGTGCACCAGGCGAATGCCGGAGCAGTACCCTAACAAACGGGCCACGGACAGTGCGCAGTCTTTCCTTCCTCTTCCTTGTCGTATTCTCTCCCTTACACACACGCACACACTTACAATAACATACCCTACACTACCACACATTCCGGGAGACCGGTCGGGAGCTTAGATCTTGTCCCGGCTGGGGCGGTGCCCCGCTGGTGGGAGAGTCCTTGTTAGGAGGAAATCCCGTTGGCCGACGGTAGGTCGACGCCGGATCTCGCCATTCATCGGGGGAAGATCAACGCTATCTTCCGAGAAAATTATGCACTACACGTACGGGACTAATGACCTAAGCTGTTGACGCGCCCGGAATCACTAACCAACCAACCAACCAACCAACCAACCAACCAACCAACCAACCAATACATCGCAACCGTGCGGGCGGGCAGTGATAGTGAGATTAGTAGATAGTGACCACGCTGAGGTCTGCGCCGCGGAGGCGAAGGGGGGTTTCTATCAAATTATACCTACATTCCAAGTACCGCAGGAGTTAAGAACCTCACGAGTATTAATGCCAAGACTATAAATGAGATCGGAAAGAATAAGACCAGAGTAATCCGGAGACCGATACGATAGCAAGAAGGGAACACCGGACAAGCAAACCGAAATACAGACACGATAATAATACGGAATCAGTAACCAAGCCAATGGCAACGCCCGTTAGCTCCTCGGCTGCTCGACATCGTCCTCATCCACGCCGCTCTCCGGCCCCGCCCTCCTCAGCCCGTGCGGGCACGAGGAGGGCGGGGCCATAGAGAGAGGAGTGAGAGAGTGAGAGAGAGCGGCGAGGTCTAGGGATTTCTATTAGAAAACATACATTCCAACTACCGCAGGAGTTTAAAATCTCATGTGTATATCTCACAGCAAGACTACAAATGAGGTCAGAAAGAATAAGTCGACAGTTAGCCTGAGACTAATACGTTAGCCAGAACGTAACATGATACGGTAGCAAGAAAACCGAAACACAAACGATATAGTGATCCGGAGTCGCCCGCCAAGCCAACGCTCACCACCGGCCTCGCGCACGCCGCTCGCTCGACCCGTGCGCGCAGGAGGGGGGCGGGGCCGCAGAGAGTGAGCACGGCGAGGTCTGCGCCGCGGGGGAGGAGGCGGGCGACGCCGAGTCCCGCCAGCGCGCTCCGCGGAAGAAGTTTTTTCATTCCGCGGGCGCGCCGCCACTTTGAGACGACGACCTCCGCCCTTCCCCCTCCCCCCCCCAGGGGGGACGGCGCGGGGGCGGGGCGCCGCTGGCAGGTGCGCGTGACAGCGCCGCTGGATGATCCCGACGTGACGCCGCGCGCCCGGGGCGACGCGACGCCGACGCCGCAGGAGCAGCGGCAGGCGACGGAGATGGCGGCTGGGCGGTGATAGAGCCTCAGGGGGTCAGGCGAGTGGAGGAAAAAAGAGCACTGGAACAGCGGTAATGGCGGAAAACGAGAGCAGCTTCACTGGGCGATGTAGGTGTTGACTGTTTCGGCGAGGTACTTGGCTGGACAATATGACTGAGTAATTTGGGACGTGACTGGTTGTACCGATTGTTGATATGATAGAACTAGCAGTACCTTTGATGATAATAGCTGTAATGGATTATGGATATGACCGAGGAGTTGTCACTGATGAGACGGGAAAGAATACCTGATCTAAGGATCTCCGATAAAGGGTATTGTTTAGTTGCGAGGAAACGATAGCTGTGACGGGAGAAGAGTACGGTGGAGAAAAGAGTGAAGAGAATGGTGGATGCAAGAGTAAAGAAAATGGTGGAGGCAAAAGTGAAGAGAACGGTGGAGGAAAATGAGAATAGAAAGATGGAGGAAAGAGTGAAGAGATCAGTGGATGAAAAAGTGGAGAAAACATAAGACGAAAGAATGAAGAAAATGGTGGAGGAATGGTAACGAGAATAGAGGAGGAATGAGTAAAAGGAATAGTGGAGGAAAGAGCGAAAAGAGTAAAGGAAGAAAAGTGAAGGAAATGGTGGAGAAAAGACCAAACAGAATGTTGAAGTAAAATCTGAAATGAATGGTGAAGGAAAAAGTACAGAGAACGCAGGAAGAGATAAGAAGACTGTCGAGAGGACGAACGAGAGGACAGCCAAGAGAACGAGAGTAAAGACGAAAAGAGGACGAGAGGATGATGGAGGCATGCAAGCAACGGTGAAGGTAAAAAATAGAGGTGGAGATGATGCAGATGAATATCACAATGGAAATAAAAGAAGTTCGCACAGCAGGTGGGGACGGCGGCGACGACGGTGGTGGTTTCTGCCGAAACAGAGGCGGCGTCTGGCCATGTCAGGTGCGGTGGCGATGGCGCGCGCGGGGGGTTGCGTGGGGACGTGCGAGGGGGCGGGCACGGGGACGGGCGTGAGGGCGGGCGCGGGGGCGGGCGCGGGGGCGGGCGCTGGGGCGGGCGCTGGGGCGGGCGTGGGGTGGTCGGGCGTGGGGGCGGGGTCGGGTATGCGGGAGGCGGGGCGGGGATGCGGGGGCGGGCGGCGGGGGGCGTACGTGGGGGTTGCGTACGCGGGGGGGGCAGGCTGAGGGCGGGGGGGGCGGTGAGCGGGGGTGTAACGGTGGGGGCTTTGGGACGGCGGGCTGGGGGCGAGCGCGGCGAGCAGAGTGGGGCGGTGGCGGCGGGCGGAGTGGGGCGGGGACCGCGGGCGGGGTGGGGCGGGGGCGGCGATCTGTGTGGGACGGGGGCGACGATCTGGGTGAGACGGGGGTGGCGGGCGGGGTGGGGCGAGGGTGGCAGATGGGGCTATGGCGGTGGGGGGGGGGCGTCGACTGTCGCGCGAGCACGTCCCGCGCGCTCCGATGCGCCTCGTTTAAGCCACGTACGACGGAAATGGGTCGCCCGAGTCGACTTTAACGATTTGTGCTTCCTCCCGAAGGCTGCGTAATCCACTGAAAGCGTTTTCTAATCGGACGAGTAACATAATTGTACACTCACAGATTATCCACGTCGTTTGCGACTGCATCTAAGATTTACAAGCAAATGTAATGAAAAAGAAGTTTCAGGCATTGAAATCAATGTTGCTGAGTTACTAAATAAATATGATCCCTTATAGTGTTCACATTCCAATAATCAATTTATAAGAGCTCGCGTGGCATACATTTTTTTTTTATCTTTAAACACATTGAAGATTTTGTACGAGAATACGAAATCATAATTGAAACACATTACAAAAGTAATGGGGAATGAGATAATTAATTCATACTATTCGATTATCAATAATTAGCGACGTTAACTAAGATAGCAACGAAGGTTTCCATGGCAGGAGTCAACATTTCTAAACGTTTCCGGGCTTATAGGACGAGGTCCAAATGACGTTTTTGATTCGTCAAAGATACTGCCGCCAAGCGCTTGATATGTATTCCATGTAGTACATAAGTGGTGGCCTGCTGCTGCAAGGCAAGAATGCTGCTAAAAACAACTACAAAAATGATTTTCACGAATACTGCAATAACAGGATGGAGTATAAATACAGGGCAGTACATGTTTCATTACACGCCAAGAATATAAAAATGTTGCTGTTTATTAACACTATACGTCAATAGAAAATTTTAAAGGTGGGCGGCCATTTCCTTGGAGTTTTGCTATCACATGGATGCTGAGTTGTAATCAGTCACGTATTGAGTAAGATAATTCAATCGGTATGCACAATATGAAAATAGGTGGATTAACACAATCAAATACAGTAAACCACCGTTAGGACGAACTTGGTTTACACGAATTTCACCGTAACAAGAACAAAACCTATGTCCCGGCTAGGGATTGCAGTAATACGAACATTTATAATAATCGGATAACACGATTTTTTATAAAGCAAACTCCGATTATTTCAGTCCCTTGGAATTCGCGTTAATGAGGTCCCTTGGAATTCGCGTTAACTATATTTACACTTTTAGACAAAATCGAATCAGTTTCATTGTCTTTGAATTTTTTCCCCAAGATACTGGATGTCTATCAAAACCAGAGCCATTCACACGCCCGAAGGCTGTGACGTTTTCGTGCAAGTGCTGCGCGTATTGGAGATTAGTAATATATAGTTGGAGACAAAAACACTGAGTTGACTCAGGTTACGGTGAACCACCGAGGACCAACATGCACTATATCAGAATTTCCCTATCCTGCATGACAAGATAGAAAAGTTTCTTCTCGATGATTGTTTTTGTTATTTCAGTGGCTGAGTAAAATATTAAAATACTTCCAATTCAAAATTTAAATATCTTCAATGTGTCTTAAAATATGTTTTACGTATACTGCGTAATTTTTTGTTAATAACTAGCTGATGTAACCTGCGGGACCCGCTCTGTCCCTCACCTTCTTGCCATGTTTTAACGACGATCATTGCTATCATCATAATTGACAAGGAAAACTCTAAACAGATGCATTGCTGCATAATCTCGGCGAATGTTCAGAAGCAGTTTGACCTTCAATTTCTCTGAACCGAATTAACTGTACTTAATTAGCTGTTGGAATGCATCAAGGTGCATTTAATAGAAAATTTAATGATCTTTCAGAAACATTTTATTCACTTTGATGAATTTATTCACCGGTTTTCAATGTGTAAATGGTAACGAATACACACTTAAATTTTGATTTAATGTTTGGGAAAGGGTGTAGGAGTAATATTTTCAAAATCTCTGACAGACCGTAACTTTTTTCTTGTTTTAAAAGTCATCTTTACGAAATTTCATTAATACAGTAACAAAACTAGATTTGTATGAAAAAATAAAGGAACTTTCTTTATTTAAAAGGTACTTTCTTTATATAAAAGAATATGGTAGTAGCTTGAGTTAGGCCCGACAAATCGCTCTACATTCCAGGGATAACCACATCGAAATGTATTCAGACATTCCACAGATTACAAACAGATAGAAGTTGTTAAAACAAAAGTAATGGTTATTACATATAAATAAGCATATGTTGTTACACAAACACAATAATTTTGTAATTACAGCAATTCCAAATTTATTAAAATATATTTCTCTTAAAAGTCTGCTTTTTCTACACTTCATTCTATATTGTTCACAGCCTGAAAACATCCATGTGCAGTCTTCGCAACCTTGAGTGACTTTTGCAATATCAAAACATTTTTATGATTTGCATCTTTTTTGCCATCACACTAGCTATCTTCGGTTCTGGAAGACTGTCATAATTTACAATATTATAGCTAGATGAGATTTTACTTGTTTTCATCTCGCAGTTTGCGTCGTTGATTCTTCAAGATTTACAGAATCGCTATAGAAATGAGACATTTCTCAGTCTCTTTCATTCGCCGTAAATGCTACAAAACTACCTCACCAGATCATGTGTCTACAAACCCTTGATTTGTTATTTGATTTGTTGATTGGTTATTTGATTCCATGGTCCTGAGACAAAGTACTTTTTCCTGGAAGTTGTTCTATTTTCTATGCTTATTTTATCCGATGTACAGAGTTCAGTATAATCAAATCGTCTAGTGTTTATTTGTGATGCATATGAATAGGGAGAAACAGCTTTGATTCACCGTAAGAGTAAGTTAACTATATTTACAGAACCGAGGTGTGAGGTGACCCGGTATGGTGTGTTTGAATTTGAAAGAGACTGAATGGTAGGTTAGGGTGGAGGGTGGGGGTGAGATGGTAGAGTGTGGAATGGGTTAAGGCAGGGTGGGTGGATGGGGTTTTCACCGTTTGCGTGGCGTGGTGTGATGGAATAGCGTAGCGTAGAATAGTATAGCGTAGTGTGGTTTTATGTGGCGTGGCAGGATGTGGTGGTTTGCGGCAGGAAGTGGCACGACGTGGCACGGTGTGGTGTAGCAGGAAGTGGCGTGGCGTGGCGTGGCCAGGCGAGGCTTGGCGAGTCATGGCGAGGCATGGCGAGTCATGGTGAGGCGTGGTGGGGCATGGCGATGCATGGCGATGCATGCGAAGGCATGGTGAGGCATGGCGAGACATGGCGAGACATGGCGAGGCAAGGTTAGGCATGGCGAGACATGGCCAGGCATGGAGGGGCATGGAGGGTCATGGCGAGGCATGGCGAAGTGGCATTGTTAGACGAAGTGGCACGGTGTGGCACGATGTGGCACGGCGTGGCTTGGTGTGGCGTAGCGAGGCTGAAGAGGGGGGCGTGGTGAGGCGGACAGGGCGAGAAGAGCCTTTTTGCAGGAGATGATATATTCGTTCTCGAGAGCTACCAGACGCGGAGACAGGGGCTGTCGCGCCGCGCGCCCCGTTCCATTAGCGGTGCGCTGCTCTCGGAGACGCCGTGCGTGTCGTAGCGGTCGCTACCGTCACCGCCGCAACTTCCAGCCATCCCCATCGCCGCATGTAATGGACAAGATCTCACTACCTCCATTACTTGCAATGATTTCCATAATGACAAGGTTCAAAGCACCATGTTACATATACCTGATTTTACAGAAGAACTGTTTAAATGTGTCATGGCAAGTGGTCATTGATTCTTTTTAATTTACGGGTATATTTTTGGGTACACTGAAATTCGTTTTCATTTTTCCTTTTTAAAATTGTAGGGTGTGAATAATAGAATTAATTACAACCGCCTTGATACATTACATCCACAAATAGTTAGAATGGACTTTGCGTATATCTCATAGGAACCCTACAAATAAAATTTCATTGCCCTAGGAAGTTTTTAAATGAAACGAAGAGCTTTATTTGCTTGACATTTTATAACATCTGCAATGTTAAGTAACATTACTTCAAGGTCAGGTAAGTCTACAAGAAAACAGAAGAAAGTAAAAAATATTATTATCCATTTCCATTTTCCATTATCCATTTCCATTTTCAGGTTTCAAATCCTTACGCTAAAACTCATAGTTATACATCGCTTCTATAATTTCGCAACGGAAACAACGTAAAAATCCGTAATCAAAAATTACATTTCAATCTTAAAATGTCTTCATTAACATTTCTTCCTTTCCTTCACGTCCAGTACCGAAAAAGTTTCGTTAACGTTCCCCCTCTCAAAGCAATTCTTTCTCTCCCTTACCTCATGGAATTGATGAGTTATGCCCACATCCCATATTGCTCATCAGTCTTCTAACTCCCTCTGCTTCCGCCATTCACGTTACGGCACCCGCACGCGTGGCTTATTCTTCCGCGCAGACTTTATCACTCCCGCCTCAGCGTTCCACTCATATCCATCTCGTTGTAAAGCTCCGCGAGAACTCCGCCACCGTCTTCACCCTTACACGGTCTTCTTGTAGCTGTCGCCTTCATCCTCGCCGCCGCCCCGCCCCTGTCGCACCGCTCTGACTCCCATTTCGCCTTCCTGTAAGTCGCTGCCGCCACCAGAGCCACTTCCGCCGCCACCACCGCCCACGGCAGCGTCAACGGCGACGCCTCCACTCTCGCCAACGTCAACGCCATCGGCCGCGCCCACGCGCTCCCACGCCAACTCCTAAGCCCACGCTAACACCAACGCACTTACCAGCGCTCACGCCGACGCCAACGCTCACGCCAACGCTCACGCCAACGCTCACGCCAACGCTCACGCCAACGCTCATGCCAACGCTCACGCCAACGCTCACGCCAACGCTCACGCCAACGCTCACGCCAACGCTCACGCCAACGCTCACGCCAACGCTCACGCCAACGCTCACGCCAGCGCTCACGCCAACGTTCACGCCATCTCTCTCACCAACGCTCACGTCAACGCCCGCACACACGCCCGCGCCCACGCCCACACCCGCGCCCGCGCCCACGCCTACACCCGCGCCCACACCCATGCCCGCGCCCACGCCCACGCTTCCGCCATGTTTCTCACCAACGCTCATGCCAACGCCAACGCCACCGTCTCAGTGACCGATGCCTCCGCCAACGCTATCAACACAGCAACCGCTGCCGTCTACTCCACCGCCACTTCTGGCGAAGTCGAGTCCTGCTATCGCCGTCGCCTCCAACACCGCTCGCCTTCCCCCCTTTATCGCTGCCCTCACAATTCCAGTCCTCCAACCAGCCGCAACACCCACCTCAGCCCCCAAACGCCGTCCCCATCGCCTCCGCCCCTCTCACCGTCTTTGACCTCTGCCCCACATTCCGCCTTCCTTCTCCACCGCTCCCCCCCCCAACAACCACCTCCTTCCATCCTCACAGCCATTGCCTTCTCCTCCGCCCCCATCCACCTTCGTTCCCCCAACGGATCCGTCGCTCTCTCCCACCGCCATCGCTCCGCCTTCCCCGCCACCCGCACCACGCCCTGCGCCCAAGCCGCAGGGTGTTCCCCAAGGCGGCCACCGCCGCCCACCCCTCGCAGAGCACCCGCGCATCCGCCGGCGCCTTGCGAATGCCTGGCTGACGGGCGCGCAGCGCGCACGGCGCGGCGCGGCGGCGCCACCAAGAGAACCTGAGCATTAATCTCTGCGACACAAGTCACCGGGCGGCGGAAGCAGCGGCGTGGGCGGCGGCGGAGGCCTGCTCAAAGCGGCCGTACAAAGTGATATAAATGCCACACCTGAGGAAGCCCCGCGTAAAATATCCCCGGCAATCTCTCATCTCGTTAAGCGTCGAGCTGCGCCGCCGCCGAGGAAGCGGCTGCGCGGGGGTTGTTGCGCGGCGGGGGCGGCGGGGGCGAGGGTGGGGGTGGTTGTTGGAGGTGGCATACGCAGCGGAACAGGCGGTGCCAGTTTCGGTTTTCGGAGGCGGCGAACGTGGCGGTAATGTGGGTGGGGCCCGAGATGTAGGCGGAGGGGGAGGCGCGGGTGGAGTGATTGCGAGGCTGGCGGGGGCGGCTAGGACGGTGGGAGTGGCGGCGACAGTGTCTTGCCAGGTGGTCGGTGGGTCGGCGGGGCAGGAACAGAGGCGGCGATGGAAGTGGAGGCGGTGGCGGACGAGAGCGCTGTTGACAAGAGAGGGTCTGAATGCCAGGAAAGAAGCGGAAGGAAGTTCTCTGTACAACCCCTTGCGCTTGCGGATATAAGAGGTAAACAGATGAAGCGGCATGCGTAAGATGCCTCCTTAAAAGAAGGAGGCATATGGCTGGAAAGAAATGAAGGACCAGACATGGAATGAAGTGAAATAACTCTTAATTAAAAATAGTGAATATTCAATTACGAAAATAATTTTTTGAAATATAAAACAATATTCGTGATGACAAAAACAATATTGCGGCAGGAATAATATTATGACCAAAAATAAACTATAGCCAAATTATTTTTTCTTCGAGCTATATTTCACTAATATAAATCGGTGAGCAGATATATGTAAGAGACTGGAATGGTTTGTGGCATCTTAAGTAATTTGAACGGTATCAGAGAGCATTGATTCATTGACTGAAGTTTTCGGGTACGTCAATTGTTATGGTCATTATTCCCGTTAGTGAAGTGAATTTTTTTTATACCTTGAGATGGCGGTGTTTCTCCTCCGCTGATGGTGAGATGTGACATGGCGTCTTGCGAGGGATTTCCTCTTCAGGTAACTCCGCCTTCGGGGTATTTAAAAAAAGAATTTACGACTACATCAGTTAGAAACTGTATGTGCTATGGGGAGAAGTAAATTCTGTGCATGTTTTCAAACTTATGGAGTACCACCCCCGCCGGAGCAAACACTAAGCTCACGACTTGCTTACCGACATATTTGATGGTAGAGTAGGTAAGTGAATGAGAGTATGGGAACAAGAGAGGACAAAGAAGACGATCGCGCGCGGTCCGTGGCCTCTTTCTTAAGGTATGGCTCAGGTACTCGCGTGGTATTAATCGAAGAAACCCTGGAAAACTACCTATCACAAAGCATACGTCCGGTAGAAATATTTTTTAGGCAGAGATTATTTAAAATTCTAATAATAGAAAGTATTTCAAGAAAACGAGTAACCATCAGTGAATTTTGCCACATGAAAATGTCTCCTTACCCTTCGTGAGATTTTTGTTAAGAATATAGGTGTCCATAAATTCTATGTACTCTTACAACAATCTGAAGAAGAGAATTATTTATTCTTTCAAAATAGATTTTATAAATATTATTCAGTACAATGACTTTTTCATACTTTAAATTTACCATCGTACACTTCATTTCTGAAGTCAAGAAGCCTATTTCGAGCCATTGAATGAATGTTAGAAATAATAAGACATCACGAGCTTTTCAAGATGTTGCACTGGTAGATCTGTACACAGCATACTTCGAGTTCAAAAAAATCAAGGATCTTCTTTTCACTGCAGCCTTGTAAGGCTTATTGGTAAATCGCAAACAACTACACTTTTGTAACTGTGAAACATTTACACACGGACAAAATACTAAAGGTATGATAATATCAAATCCTGTTAATTATTAAATTATGTTGACCAATCTGTTAATAAAAGAGGAATTAGTATTGTAGAATATACACTCAAGCTTACATGGTGTAACGTATGATGATACGAAATGGTTTCATTGGTTCAGATAGTTATTACATATTTTGAGTATGATTCTCTTAAACAACGCATAAACACTTGTGTAATGTTCCACAAACATTAGTTAGATGTGTTTCTTTTATGACAATTGTTAAAGACATTCATAATACCAGTGCATGAAACTCTACCATTACCTACCCACATTTCTCTTTCATCTCTTCCACGCGAAAGATTTTCACTCTACGCATGTTTCAACCTCTCTTTCTGACATTCTATTTCAGCGAATACAAAAGAAAAGGACAGTCGTGTGTTTGTTGATGTTGCACTCGGTCCCCAATAAATTGCAGACACGACCTTCTTTGAAGCATCTCTTCAAAGAAAATATTCCTTTATGACGATTTTCATGTGCCTTCTTCGTTGATCGACAACGTTCTCGGCCTAGGGGGCCACAAGGAACAGAAAAGAAAATCAACAAATAATGGAGTTCCTTTCGCTGTTTCTCAAATTCGGAGGAAAGCTAAGAACCCTTGATTTCGCCAACAGCATCTTGACGTCCGTGTTCGGCTGCTCGGTAGGCACTTTGCGCCCCATCGGGAGAGCTGAGGGTGAAGTGAATGAAGAGATGAACAAGGAAGAAGAAGGAGGTAGCGAAGAAAAAGACGGAGAAGTTATCTTAACTTTCTTTAGAAACGCTTCCTTTCTAAACTGTCTGCGAGTTAAGAGATAGCCTGCTGGCCTCATATCTTATCAGCATAAAAGATCAAAAGATCAAATTTTGGAACCGAAATTATTTTTCTATAATCATCAATGTCAATTAAATAAATATTAATCCTGAAAAATTAAAAAAGTATCATTATTAAACAACATCAATTTTTCTCGTGACGATACTGCGTGATATTTATTTACACACTTTGTTTATTACAATTCTCATAACTATCTTGTAGTCTCTAGGATGGTTCATTGCAGCGTACTATAGCTCGGTGTTGTGATCTCATGTTCGATTCCCGGTCGAGACAAAAATGGAATTGAAACTTTCCTATTAAATCATCACAGTTTCTATAGCTGTGTGACGAAGAAAATCTCTGACAGGCGGTGTTTGCTTGTTACGGTAAAGGGAATACGGAAAATGCCCAAATGTAGCTATCTTGCACTCGAAGCGGACAAACCGAAAACCAACTAGACAGTAATAACGTGTGTCGTATCATCATGATTTCTCAGAAATTGCACCATGTTTCTAACATTCGAAGGTTCAGTAAGTTAGTAAGCAAGCGGCAATAAATCACGGGTTATGAAGAAATTATTAAGTATTTATATGATATAGTGAGCACGCGAACCGTCTTATACAAAAGGTCGCTGTGAGTGGAAAACGTCGAATTCCTTAGAGGTTAACAACACAACGACTCTACCTCACGAATATAATCGCGTTATTTTCGGCTCCACCAGAATCGGCAAACGTATAAAGAACAATTGGCTCAGCGTGATACCAATCACTGCACCAACAACCAGGGAGCCCGGCACGGCGCGGCGGCGTGCGCCAAGCAAGGGACCTCGGACTCCACGTTTCAGACTCGGCATACGGGCGCTTACTTACGGCTTACGGGCGGGTTATTTAATATTTGAAATATCCTATTTCGCGTTGTGACGTTTATCCGCGAAGAATCTTCAACAAACTCGGGACAGTTGCCGACGCTGTCTCCCCCCTGCCCACGGCCATCTCCTGCGAGGGAGGCGCCACGACGCGGCCTACTACCAGCACGCGAAGCGCCAGGGAAACGTCGCCCGGGGGGGGGGGGCAGGAGGGGGGAGAGAGCGAGACGGCGCGAGAAAGAGCGAGCAACAGCGAGGACGAGCGAACCTCAGCAAGAACGAGCGAAATACGGCGAGAACAAGCGAACGACAGCGAGAAAGAGTAAGCGAGAGTGAGAAAGAGCGAGCGACAGTGAGAAAGATCGTGCGAGCGACAGAACGAAAGCGAGAGATCGAGAGAGAGAGAGAGAGAGAGAGAGCGAGAGAGATCGAGAGCGAGCGAGAGAGATCGAGAGCGAGCGAGAGAGATCGAGAGCGAGCGAGAGTGATCGAGAGCGAGCGAGCGAGATCGAGAGCAAGCGAGCGAGATCGAGAGCGAGCGAGAGAGATCGAGAGCGAGCGAGAGAGATCGAGAGCGAGCGAGAGTGATCGAGAGCGAGCGAGAGTGATCGAGAGCGAGCGAGAGTGATCGAGAGCGAGCGAGAGAGATCGAGAGCGAGAGAGAGAGCGAGAAAGATCGAGAGCGAGCGAGAGAGATCGAAAGAGAGCGAGAGAGATCTAGAGCAAGCGACAGAGAGAGAGAGAGAGAGAGAGAGAGAGAGAGAGAAAGTTATATGCTAACGCAAGAATAAGAACGCACGCATTCAATTGGTTGATTAATTGATTTTTTCGTGTTTCCGGGCGCGTCAACTGCTTTGATCATTAGTTCCGTGAGTGTAGTGCATGTTTTTTCTCGGGAGAAGGCGGTGATCTTCCCCCACTGGATGGGGAGATCCGCTGCCGACCTACCGTCGGTTAGTGGGGTTTCCTTCTAATCAGGACTTCCCCACCAGCGGGGCACCGCCCCAGCCGGGACACGCTCTAAGCTCCCGACCGGTCTCCCGGAATCTGTGGTAGTGTAGTGCATGTTAGTGTAAGTGTGTGTGTGTGTGTAAGGGGAGAGGATATGACAAGGAAGAGAAAGGAATGATCGCACGCGGTCCGTGGCCCGTTTGGTAAGGTACTGCTCCGACATTCACCTGGTGTTGATCGGAGAAACCACGGAAAACCGATCAGAGCAGCTGGCCGCTAGAATTCTCCTCCAGACAGCGACTGAATTCAACCTAGTTGAAGAGCTAGTGTCGAAAATCCTGCCGCCATCAGGACTCGAACCTAGGACCTCCCGGTCAGAGCGCGCATTCAAGTATTAGCACATCCTTACATTGTAAGTGAACTCAGAAACGGATGACCTTTTTGGCATGAACTTTACAGCACATTCACGACATGCACGAAGAAAGCAATATTGATGTTTATTTTTGTTAACAAAACTACTACCGCTGAACAGAAGAAATCTGACACTGATAATATGTCCACAAGCTTCGGAACTAATGACCAGTTAGTTTTTCTACAAATTTCAAATTACGTTACTGATGTCACTCGAGTCAGACGTTAGCTAGAGCGTGGCGACAACCATGGATTTCGATCATAGCGTTCAAAAACCATGGATCTGAGGAACTTCAATCCACGGTTTTTAAATTATGTTTGCTTATATATCCAACCAAACGAGCATTACTACATTTATAATCTTTGCATATTACATAATACTCATTATCGTGAACCATAATGTATCCGTATTGGCAGTAACTGAAATTTAACTGATTTAATAAAATGAAGATTAATGAAAAGAGCAAACGTGGATTGAGAGTCAGGGAATCAGAGAGAATTCAGAGAAAAAACACCGCGAAATAGTTTTGCCCATCATGTATTCTAGATGAATCGATCGGGAATTAACTTCCGATCTTATCGCTGTAAAGGAAGAGATATACGAACATTGTCAATTACAGAAAAAAAGGCCGTCTGAATCCAATCCTACAATTTTAATCCCGATTACTCTGTGCAAAAGACGAAAAGAGCCTTAAGCGTCAAACGTCTTCCCAAATATCCATCACGTAACATGGGCTTTCAAATGCACCTGAGATTTGTTTTGGTGTCGGTGGTTATTGCATTTACTCGGCTTTGAAATATAAGATATGACAATATGAGCATCATTAGCTGCAGAGATTACTTCAACCCAACCGACAAACTAAATAACGCAATTCCTAAAAAGAAGTAAATACCTGGACGCAGCGATTACATTTGAAAACCATGAATTTGAAGAAGAGTTACTCCAGTAATTACAAAATACGTTGAAACATACACTTGAGCACACAAGCATTGCCAATTATATAACAGGCATGCCTAACTCAACCATAAAATTCCAGTAACAATCTCAATGGGAGAGAGAACAAAATGCTCTTGGAATCGCCACCCACATTTACATTCCTTCTATCACACGAGGGAAGTGTCCCGGGTTTCAGAAAGAAGAACGCGTCGCGCCAAACCGGGGGAGGGCGCGGGGCGGCGCGGGGCGGCGCGGGGCGGCGCGGGGCGGCGCGGGGCGGCGCGGGGCGGCGCGGGGCGGCGCGGGGCGGCGCGGGGCGGCGCGGGGCGGCGCGGGGCGGCGCGGGGCGGCGCGGGGCGGCGCAGGGCGGCGCGGGGCGGCGCGGGGCGGCGCGGGGCGGCGCGGGGCGGCGCGGGGCGGCGCGGGGCGGCGCGGGGCGGCGCGGGGCGGCGCGGGGCGGCGCGGGGCGGCGCGGGGCAGCGCGGGGCGGCGCGGGGCGGCGCGGGGCGGCGCGGGGCGGCGCGGGGCGGCGCGGGGCGGCGCGGGGCGGCGCGGGGCGGCGCGGGGGGGCGCGGGGCGGCGCGGGGCGGCGCGGGGCGGCGCGGGGCGGCGCGGGGCGGCGCGGGGCGGCGCGGGGCGGCGAGAGGGGGCTAGGGGTGGCGAGAGGCTGCTAGGGGCGGCGAGAGGCTGCTAGGGGCGGCGAGAGGCGGCTAGGGGCGGCGAGAGGCGGCTAGGGGCGGCGCGGGGCGGCAAGTGGTGACACGGGGGGAGGGCGAGGGGCGGTGAGAAGGTCGGACGACTGGGAGAGATGATGAGGGACGGCGAGAGACGACGAAAGACGGCGAGGGAGGGCGAGGGACGGCGAGAGGCGGCGAGTAGTGGCAAGGGGCGGCACCGGAGAGTGCGAGGCGACAGGTGTGGAACTCGCTACTCCGTGCTTTTGTTGCCAGCAAAGCGCTTCTCCGCTCAAAGCGCCAGGCGGACGACTTTCATGGGGCGAATAAAACGATGTGTGGCTTATATGAAAATTAATGGCACATGCCGAAAAGAGTCGGCGCCCGACCGGCCGGGCGTGTGGCGGGAGAGCACGTGCATAAACGTCAACGCGCGATTTAAAGTGTGGGCGAGGCAAAATACCGAAATCTTTTCAGTGTTGGTGACGATTTCGTCGCGACAGACGATTCTAAGCATGTAAAAAGGTGTTTTATACGTTTCACAACGCTTTTCCATTTTCAACCATATCAGAATATGTTGAAAGTTTAAATAAGTCATCTGAATGACTCTGAAAAAGATACGAAATTAAAGTACAACTTTTTTCATTAACGCACTGCATTTCTTGAAAACGTGTACGCTTGTTTTCAGTGAAAATGGTCACACAACGAGAACTGTACACATGTCCATGCTTAACACGATTGACTATTAAATTACGCAGAATACTTTTTATTCAACGAACAAATCGTAAAATTCCATTGGCAGATTCTACACACGATTCTCCACATCGTCGGATGATACTTTTTTTTAAAAACAACAGTGCAGAGCAAACGGCCATTTGCCTCTCTAGTTGCCTGTAATGATACTTTTAAATAGGACCAATTTTTATCCGTAATGAACTCATGTAAAAACAAACACTGTGGTCGAAAATCAAGCACACAGAAATGAGAAATTAGCGGAGAATTGAACAAAAGCATTCGTCCCGGATATCAGCACGAAACGGCGCGTGTAGTTCTGTCAAACAGAAATGCACGCGGAGTAAATCATGAAAAAGCAGTTTACATAAAAGTTGCCGGAAAATAACCCGAAATAACTTTGGCAATCGTCACGGTTGGAGTGCTTCAATGGTCGCTGACGCATTGAACGAAAGCAAAGCAAACTAATGGTTTCTGGTGGATGCGAATCGGTTGGTTTGCAAATTGGTCACACTCGCAGAAATTTAAAGACGTCAATTGTAGCGGAGGGCGATATGAAATATAAAAAAAATGTTCAATGTTTGTTTGTTCAATGTTCAATATTATGGCCTCAGTGTACCAGTGAACGAGAGCACACCGTCTATGTTACATTCTACAGATCTGAGGGTTCGATTATACTGCGGTTGCAGCGTCCTAGAACATCAACCAGTCGAGACTCTCCATCATTATGCTGAAAGGGATTGATGGCTGGTATGCGATGGACGATATAGCTTGAACTATGTGAACTGTGTTAGGTAATATTGACAACGGATCGTTAACTACATGATGACCTAGGAGGAGATAGAGGGAGTTTGCGGGTGGCATGGAATGGCAGCCAATTGACAACGAACAATGGATGTTTGCTTATCACCCGGAACAATAGCAAGATAAGGATACGTGAAAGAAAGTCACACCTATGGAATTATTGGAAAGGGAAAATGTAGAAGCAAGTGAATGTAGAAGTGAAAGAAACATCAGGGGAAGAAGAGACTTCGTAGAGAATGGTTGGACGTTGTTACAAGGTCAGAAACGATAATGTGAAAAAAAAATAGATATGTAATGTCGCATGTGTTAAAGAAATAAACAGGAGAGGATAGAGAAATTGAGATGTTTAGGAAATAGAGAAGATGACTGACAAACGCAGGGAATTGGTAAAGAGCGCCGACGATAAAGGTGCAAAGACAACACCAAAAACAGGGGATTGAAATACTCAGAAAATAAACAATACAGTGGGAGACCAATTGTAGAAATATCACCGATAAGAATGTTAGGAAGAAGAGAGTCAGTGACAATAACAGTGAGAGTAAGCGAGACTGACCGAGCAGCGACAGCATGAGACGTGACAGTGCAAGTGACGGCGCGAGTGACGGTGCGAGTAACGGCGCGTGTAACGGCGCGAGTGACGGCGCGAGTAACGGCGCGAGTAACGGCGCGAGTGACGGCGCGAGTGACGGCGCGAGTGACGGCGCGAGTGACGGCGCGAGTGACGGCGCGAGTGACGGCGCGAGTGACGGCGCGAGTGACGCCGCGAGTGACGGCGCGAGTGACGGCGCGAGTGACGGCGCGAGTGACGGCGAGAGTGACGGCGAGAGTGACGGCGAGAGTGACGGCGAGAGTGACGGCGAGAGTGACGGCGAGAGTGACGGCGCGAGTGACGGCGCGAGTGACGGCGCGATACACTAACTGGGTGAGTTATAGCGAATGTAGCAAGTTTAGAGCATCGCAACAAGCTATTGACCGTGTCAGCGAATGACAGTGATTGTGCGATTGTGACAGTGAGAGGGTGACAAGCGAGAGTAACGCGCTCCGAGCGGCGGAGAGGATTCGGGCCCGCGGGAGGCTTTTTGTGAGCGAAAGGGGCGTGGCGATCGCATCGCTCTTCGACAGGGAATTTGTCTCCAAGAATGCGCCGCGCCGCCCGTGCCAAGTTATACAAGGAAAAGCGACGAGGGCGAGGTGAGTGACCGCTCTCGAACGATTAACAGCAGATTCGCATGGATTAACAAGGATACAGATTAACAGCATTAGCACCTCTGAAAACACATAGAAGAGTTCTGCAAAAGAAAGGATTGTAATTCTTTCTAAAGAAGAGAAAACACTGTTTCAGATTACTGTATTTCATTACGGAAAATGAAACTCAACATTCCCTAAATCTGACTGTTGATCTTGTGTTCAGAGCAATAAACTGCCAATATTATTTTTTTTATTAAATGACACGATGAAAGTAGATAAAGAAGCATGTAAGTTCTATTGAAACACACCAGAAAGAAACAGAAATCAGATATGAAAAAACAAACAAAAGGGGTTTCAGAAAAGATGAAATAAAATAATAAATAGTTGGGTGGGAAACTAATAGTAACAAAGATAATCCAACAGAATGATCAGATAATAATGACTAGAAGGTTGAAGGAAAAACCTGACGCTGAAAATCGACAAACAAAAAAAGGCAAGGAATAACAAAGCATTCGAAAATTGAATTACGCATCCACAGTGTGATGGGTTTAAGAAGGTGAGCGCGGGCGCCGGGTCGGTGCGCGGAAGTCCATAGATCAGGGCAATAAAAAGGAAGCGGCCGCTTGAGAGCCCGTGATGGAGGGCGACGCACAGACGGCGATCCGCGATAGCGCAAGGCCTATTACCGCCTCCGTGCTTCGCCCGCGCCGCCAATCCCACCTCGTCCACGCCCCCACCGTTCACGCCTTACTGCCACTCCCATCACTGCCTCTGCCGGCCCCAGCCGCTCCTGCCGCCACTCTTGTCACCGCCCCCTGCGCCGCTTTAACCGTCGCTTCCACCGCCGTTTCACCCCACTCGTCATCATGTTCAACGCCTCCTCAGTTTCCCCGTTTCGCTGCACACGTCGCATCTTCCATTGTCCCCGTCCCGTTCTCAGCATTATCCTCTTCTGTGCCTCCGTCTCCACACCTGCCTTCTCACCCGCCTCTGCCTTCGCCACCCAGCCTCACCGCACCAACGGACGCTCTCATCATTGCTTCACCAGCCGCACCGGTCTCCCTCACCCTTGTCACCGCCTCCTCAGTACCCCGACCTTTCCCCACCCGCCACCCTCTTCTTCAACCCAATCCTTACCCTCGCCGCTGTCCCTGTCTCCAATCTCGCCCACGCCGCGCCACGCCACTACCCCACGACCATCGCCATCGCCCCACTCCCTCCCGCTGTGTAAATACGCGATCGAGATCTTGATTATCGCGCACTCCGGCTCGTCCAGGCCCTCGACTCTCGTAAAGTTTGCGGCGGCGGCAGTAGCGGGGCCAGTGGCGGGGCCAGTGGCGGGGGAAGTGAAGGGGGAAGTGGAGGGGGAAGTGGCGGGGGCAGTGGCGGGGACGGTGGCGGGGACGGTGGCGGGGACGGGGCGGGGACGGTGGCGGGGACGGGGCGGGGACGGTGGCGGGGACGGTGGCGGGGGCAGGGGCGGCGGCGGGGGCGCTGGCAGTGGCGGGGGCGGGGCGGCATTGCCGACGATAGCGGGGGCGGGGGCGGGGGCGGCATTGACGACGATGGCGGAGGAGGTGGCTTTCGCAGGGACACAACGCGCGACCGGCCGGAGGCACAACAGACTTGAACGATCGAGAGAAGTGGAGAAAACAATCAATGAAAATAGTAAAGAATGAAGAAGCGAAATTAAAAGACGAAGATCACAAGACAAGCAAGAGATAGATAATATTGTGTACACAGAACTTATGTCAAGGAAAACAAAAATACAAAAATATCATAAAAATCAAAAGAAGAATTACGTTGAAATAAGCAGAAGTCTACAGAAAAAAGAATGAAAAATGTTAGGGAAATAAAAAATAACTACTTACTTTCCGACAAAAATAAAACAATGAATAATAATCAAAGAAGTAAAGAGATATAATGTGAATGCTGAAGAAAGAATGATTAATTGATGATTATTTCGGGGCGCGTCAATTACTCTGGTCGTTAGACGGTAAGTGTTGAGCATGTTTTTCACTGGAGGTATGGGTATTTCTCGCCCTCTTGATGGCGAGTTCCATCGCTGATGTCCACGTCGGCTGGAGAGGTTTTCCTTATCCAATTATCTCCCACCAATGGATCACCAGCGCAGTCGGGAGACTATGTAAGCTCCCGTCATGTATGGTGGTATAGTGCATATTACTGAAGTTGTGTACAAGTAAGAGGTGGTAATACAAGGAAGAAAGTGGAAATATCGCACGGAGGCCGTGTCCCGTTTGTTAGAGTACTGCTCTGGCATTTGCCCAGCATTTATCACCATAGAAAACCACGGAAACTCCGGATACCTACCGGTGAAAGAAGCCAGCCGCTAGAATTCTTCCCCAGACAGCGGCGGAATTCGACCTAACAATCTAACTAGTGTCAAAAATCCTGCCAGAGTTTGGGGTCGAACTATAGGAAGCACCGATCAGAGGCACTGCAGCGACATCAGGTGATGACCTGAATCACCTCAGTCGAGTTGATTGGTGTTGACGTAGGTTTGATTTAAACGATGACGGAGCAATTCTGGAATGAAATGCACAGGAAGCGGGAGAACCCCGAGAAAACTTGCCACGACCTCGCGCCATATATTCGTCATGTATCGCCAGGGAAACGAATCCAGGTCCGTGTATACTCAACTCCGTTGCAGGGACTAACTTTCCTGACAGATCTCCAAGAAGAAGAAATCGGAAAAGAATGTATACGAAGAAGCCGATGACAGTCCCTTCACCCGTGATGGAAAAGGAGTATTCGGCGACGTTCACGCAATCAACGATCACAAGGACAGACTAAAATATCGATTTAAGGCCATTAGCCACCCTGTCCTTCCCAAAGTGATATTTCACGACCTCAGATTAATAAGAACACGAAACGCTCTAAATTGGGAGTGTCTCATCAGTAAAGGCAATAAACTAATCCTAGATCTGCTGATCGCTTCGCCATTGAATAAAGATAGCCTGACAAGTGGTTGGAGCCTTCGAAAGAAACTCATTTTTGAACAAGGACAATACCCCATGTTAACAGAGAACGTCAAGACTTTTTCTGTCGGACGAGGAAAAGGCATCCTTGATGTGACACTCGTCTGAGTGACATCAACCATTTTAGTAGCAACTCAACTTAAAATTCCATTAATAAAATGCACTTCACTAATTATCTCAATCTAAGAATAAATTAGATATTCCATAGAAGGGTCTTCAAAAACATCTTACAAAATGTAATGTATTATGGACTTACGTTTATCAAGTTAAACTGGCTGAAACATATTAATTTCTTCACAAAATATAGTTTTAATTTTTTTGAAGCTATATATTAAAGCGAACTCTATTACTACATAATAATAAACTATATTAATACTTTTTCGGTAAAAAACATGGATTGTGACAATGAGCATATCATGTTAAGAGTAGTTATGTATCTTATTGAGGAGTACCATTTATCAACTCTTTCAATAACAAGGACCTTCAATGTGAGTTTTTCAGTCGAAAAATTGACCCTTTACCTTTAGAGTTACAATGCTTTCTCTTCACTATGCCAATAAGCAATACGTGGGAAAATAAAAATCATCTGCTAACCTGAGTTCAACTCATCTACAGATCGTCTTTCTTTGCATAGACATACGAGTAACGTAAAAAAATAATAGTAATCCAATATATTTTAGTTCTTAGGTGACGGAGGGGCTGTTACAGTTCCTCGATTCTCCTCTTTTGTTTAGTACCATAACATCGGACGAATAGGAACGTATTATTGACATGCCATTAGGATTTAATTCACACACATGCTCCAATTCGAAAGAAAGTAAATTTTACTTTCTACGTCTAAATAAGCTACATCTAAAAAGTTATTTTTGATTTAATAATATTGCCATGCCTAATTAATACATTCCAGAAGTCTGTCTAAAATTAATCATCCAGTCCTGTCCACAAAAATAACCTGTGAACTTTGAGAAAAGTCACCTTCAAAAATAAATGTTCGGTTTAATAGTCATACGACGGAACTCAGCGTAATCGATGGGAAACGGAAGCTGACACAAAGCAACCAGCTATTTGCCCGGCGGTGGCGGCGGCGACGGTGGCGGCGACGGTGGCGGCGCGCGCAAAGAGCCACGCCTACACACGGACGCGCGTCGTGTCCTCCGCCGCGGCCGCTCGCTTTTCCGAACGCGTCCTCGCGCCGCGCCGCACGAAGCGCTGTGGGGCGCGTTCAGAAAAAGCGCCCACGCAACGCGCGGCGCCGCACGCGATGCGGCAGCCGCGCCCCCTGCGGCGACGGCCGCGGCGGCAAAGGCGCGTCTTTCGGAAGCGAAAGCGGCGGCGGCGGCGGCGGCGGTGATACAGTGGGGGCGAAAAATGTCGCCGCAGACACGTACAACACACTCATCTCTTTTAGCTACAGAACGCTTCAGAAAGAACGGTCATTCCGTATTCAATTCAATTCAATTCAATTCAACTCTATTATTCAATTATTCGAATTAAGAATTATTAACGCTGGAGTCATCATTTATGCCATAGCACCTGTGGGCCTCTCTCTTCCGCTAACGAAACTCTCTTTAGCGCCTCCTACTACAAAGTGTTTCGCATTACGATCTACCTTGCGTCTCTTAGCCTGAAAAAATGACTACCCGTAATACTGGAGTGAGCGTTGAAATGCCGACCTTGGAGGGGGACATCTGCGTTTCTTGTGAAGCCAGGCACCGAGTCCAGGGTTCACCGGCGAACACGGTTGCTCTTGACCGACGCCCCCTCAACATCTTTCTTTTCTATTTTTGCTGTATTTACTTGCAGTGGCTATGGAACCTTCTTAAGCTGACATAAGCGTGTTTTTCTTTACAAATTTTGTATTTCATTAAAATAAAAAGAACAAAGTTGCACACAACTAGAATAAAGTTAAATTGAATTTAATCACACAATAATGACACCGCATATTCTCGAGAAAGGTGCGAGTACATCACTGGCTCTTTTGCCGCTTAAAAGACAATACTATCCTCTCGTAGACAAATTTTCTATTTATCGTCATGCAAATTACATCACTTTATTGAATTTTTGGTCATATTTATGAATGAATGAATTAATGAACTCTTTCAACCCTCTATTTATTAATTAATTCATTCATTAAACACATCATTCATCATCATTCGATTCATTCATTCATTGAATACGTCATTCATCCATCCTTCCATTCATTAAATACCACATTCATCCATCCATTCATTATATACCTCATTCATCCATTCGTCCATTCATTCATTTATTAAATACATCATTCATTCATCCATCCATCCATCCATTCATTACATCCATCCATCCATCCATTCATTATATCCATCATTCATCCATCCATTCATTACATCATTAATCCATCCATCCATCCATCCATCCATTCATTCATTGAAAACATCATTCATTCATCTATCCATCCATTTATTCATTCAATACATCATTCATTCATCTATCCATCCATTAAATACATCAACCATTAATTCATTTAATTTATCATTCAGTCACTCTTTCATTTCATACATCAATGATATGATTCGTAGAGGTGGTTTTTTCCTGGTACGTTTGGAGCCAGTGTGCGGCGGCGCGGCGCGGCGCGGCAGAGTAGTCGGCAGCCGGGAGCCGGACGCACGGGGCGGGGCGCCGCGGCGCTGCAGACGCCTGCAAGGACGGCGGGCGCCCGCGGCGGCGAGCGGCTGGCTCGGCAGGCGGGGCGGGGCGGGGCGGGGCGGGGCGGGGCGGGGCGGGGCGGGGCGGGGCGGGGCGGGGCGGGGCGGGGCGGAACGGCTCCGGCGGCGGCGGCAGTGCACACGGAAGGCCCAACGTCGAGCCGGTGCACAAACATCAGATCAAAGCGCGAGATAAAAGTGCTTGGTGGGCGTTGGCGAAAGCACAAGAGGTTGTAGAAGTGATGGCAGAATGGTGCACCAGACAGTTTCTCCTGTCGACACAATCGTCCCCTGTCACCAAAATCACTACTGTCTTCACAATCCTCCCTATTCGCTATTCAACATGTTATCATCTTTATGCTAGAAATTACAACACGTATTGTATTTCTGAGAAAAATATTTTCGGCGACATATGAAGCATAATAAATAAAGGAATTTAAATTTTGTTCATTTTCAATTGTGATAAATTTACAACAGCAAAATGTTGATGAAACAAACCACACAAATTGTTTGCCAAAAAGTAGCATATGGGCTGCTTGAAAGCAGGAAATAAAATTCCCTCGAATAACACTGCCTAAATTATGTATTTTAATAAAAACATTCTTCACGAATAGTAGTCAGAATTCAATAGAATATAGTAGAAGATTTCCTTTCACTTCAACAATATAAGAAAACTAGCAGTTCCCTAAAGAAACACGTGAATATCAAATATTTAAAAGCGGTGGGCCTCTTCTTAGGATCCTTGCTGGCTTAACACTTCGTTCAAAAAATCAGCAAATAAATCCAAGAAAATAATTTCGACAACAATTTATATTTTCGTGACACGAACCTAAAATGTGATTATGCACTGAAGAAGATAAGGACAACAAACACGGCGAAAACAGCGATAATGAGGACAGCAACGACGCAACGCAGGCCTGGACATCCGAGGTCGCTAAGCGGACCGTGGCTGCCTCCGCTGGAAGGGTAGTTGGTATGAATCCCGCCCCGAGCATGTCTGTTTGTGGTTAAGTGTTGTCCTTATGTATTCCCCTTACAGTTGCCCTGATGTTAGAAAGCACATTGGTATGTGACCAAGCAGTTAAAAGCCGACCTTACATAAAAAAAAATATTTAAAAATGACGTAACGACCGCAATGACTACAAGAACGACACAATGACAGAAGGTACAACGGCGACAGCTATAACTGCAATAACGACAACTGCAACAAGGATAACTACAACTACAACGACTACGGCGACGACAACGACATGGTCGCTTGGCCCCAGTGCGCCTCGCAGCCTTGGCACCAGTGCCAGGAATCCAGGTTTAGGAACATAAACATAACCGGGCACCAAGCGCCTAGTAAGGCCGTATTTTGTTTCATTTTATTGGTGGAAGTTTAAAGTGACGATCCTAGAAGGCTAACGATCTAAAAAATTGCATTACACATTCAATTTACATATGTTGAATTAATTGCTTCACATGCTAAAATCGAGAATAGACCATTAGTTGTGAAATGTTCTGTCAGTTAATAAATTACTAAATTGAGTGTCTGACCATGAAACTATGTTGATGCTAACATATTCCAAATGGAAGGATACACATAGCTCGAAGGTTATTGGAATGTGAGAGTGCTTAATACAACTTTAATATTGAACCTAACTTGGTACAAAAATTAACATTCTTTTCTCAGAAATTAGAAAGCAAATACAAAAGCTGCCCAATGTTCTCAAGCTTCAATTAGTCGCTATTAAAATAATAATTAGTATTTTTGATTTAAAATTAAAGACACAGACTTGCCGACAAACAATAAAACCAAACCTTTTCCTGTAGCTGATACCAAAATACGGAAGAGCCTTTGACAGTCAGGACACATATACACACAAAACAAATATTACTAGCCGTGGCTCACTAGCATTACTGTACATTCACTATGTAATCTTTGTAAGTTTTTGTCTTAAATTTAATACAACTATTATTATTATTATTATTATTATTATTATTATTATTATTATTATTATTATTATTATTATTATTATTGTAGATAAATTTTCATAAATATTCAAAACTCCTCTCTTCGGATATTTTACTTCGTTACGCAGTTGTGATATTTGTTTCTTCACCGCCTCTCTCGCCCACTCCACTTTATTTTCCTGTATCATACCTCCATCTCCAGTTTTCCTCACATTCTTCCACTGCCAATATTCTAAGTTTTTCTGCAATATTCCCTTTCACCCTAGCTCCTACCACTCTCTGCAGATTTTCCCTTCCCTCTGATTCTCTCATTCTCACACTCTCTCTCTCATTCTCACACTCTCTCATTCTCGCACTCTCTCTCTCATTCTCACACACTCTCTCTCATTCTCACACACTCTCTCTCATTCTCACACACTCTCTCTCATTCTCACACACTCTCTCTCATTCTCACACACTCTCTCTCATTCTCACTCTCTCTCATTCTCACTCTCTCTCATTCTCACTCTCTCACATTCTCACTCTCTCTCTCACATTCTCACTCTCTCTCTCACATTCTCACTCTCTCTCTCACATTCTCACTCTCTCTCTCTCATTCTCACTCTCTCTCATTCTCACTCTCTCTCATTCTCACTCTCTCTCATTCTCACTCTCCCTCATTCTCACTCTCTCTCATTCTCACTCTCTCTCATTCTCACTCTCTCTCATTCTCTCTCTCTCTCTCTGTATCTGTGTGTGAATCCGTCTTTCTATTCATTCTGTCTCTTCTAATCAATTTCACATCCATCTTATATTGCTATGTCTGACCCTTCTCATTCTCTCAGCTCCTCCTCTGAGGCCACTGCATTCTTCCTCGCCCTCTCCCCTACACAGCACTCTCTCTCGCGGCCTCTCATGGAATATTTACCGGAGCGAATGAGCTCCTCGGCGCGCGCGATGCAGCGGGGGGCGGGGCGGTGCAGCGGGCGCTGGCGAGTGTCGCTTGCAACGCACGTCGCCCGTGCGGCCGCGCGGAGGAGAGGCAGCGCCCCCACAAAGAGGCGGCGCGACCTGCATGCGGAGCAAGGCGGTCGCAGCCACGCGGAGCGGGGACGAGGAACGATGTGACGGGGAGGAGTTGAACAAGCTAAGGAGTAGCGAGTTGGGTTGGAATGGAATCGGGGAGGAGCGGAACAACGAGGAACGGGACGAGGATGAGAAGGGGGAGAAGGAGCGGTGCAGAAGGAACGGGTCGGCGAGGAGCTGGAAGAAGCTGCGGATGGGACGAGCGGGGTGAGGAGCAGCAGGAAGAGGAGGAACGGGGGCGATGAGTGGGGAGAGGAGAACGAGAAAATAAGTCGTGGGGACAAGAGCGTGAAGAGGTAAGGGGCGGGGAGACGGAGAGACGTGCTGGAGCGGGGAGAGGAGAAGCGGGATGAGGAAGAGAGGCTTGAGGATGAGGAGGAGCGGGGAGAGAAGCGGGGAGATGAGGCGGCGGCACAGGATGGAGAGAGGAGGTGCGGGGAGAGTGGGAGTGCAGATAGGAGTGGGGAAAGGAGCGGGTAAATGTGACGCGGGGACAAGAGGAGCGTAAAGAGGTGGGGGATGTGGTGACGGAGAGACGTGGGGACAGGAACGAGCGGGGACAGGAGAAGCGGGATGGGGAGGAGCGGCTTGAGGACGAGAAGGGGAAGCGGGGAGAGTAGAAGCGGGGAGGTGAGGCGCTGGGACAGGCGGAGAAGGGTGAGAAGGAACGGGATAGAGAGCAACAGGGGGTGGGAGGAGCGATGAGGGAGAGAGAGGAGACCGCGGAGGTGCAGAGTGGCGGGGTAGGCAATGAAGGGAGGGTGTAGGCGTAGGCAGTTAGTTGACCTGGCCGGGGTGGGCAGGTGTGGATCGTAGAGGGAGTCGCCTGCACGGTGGGCGGGGTGGGCGGGGCAGCTGAGACACGGGCTCGGGTGGGCGGGGTGTCGGTGTCGGACGCGAACCGGGCGGGAAGGAGCCAGACGATGTGCGAGTGCGGCGCGCCAAGGCACGCACCGCGTCACTCACGCCTCCGCCTCCGCCGCGATGCGATGCGATGCGCACACGCGCACGCGCACGCGGGGACAAGCCAGGTGCAGGGCAGCGAAGGTCAGGCCACCAAGGTCGCGCCTGCGGACGGGCAGACTCGCAACAAGAAGCACGTCTGACACTCGGATCTTTACGCTTCACTAGCAGAAAAAAAGGTCATTGGAAACGCATAGGCTATCACGTTACGCTCTAAATTATCAAACACTAAAACATTGATTTTTATCCCAAAATCGCGTGCGGACTTCTGGCGCCAACATCGCATTACAGATTCAGACGAGCTGACTCGCAACAAGAAGCACGTCAGACAGTCAGGTCTTTACTCTTCACCAGTAGAGAGAAAAAGGGCATTGAAAACGTACAGACTCAAAACTACCACGTTACTCTCTAAATTGTCAAAAACTAAAACAATAGTTTTTATCCCAAAATCGCATGTGGGTTTCTGGCACCAACATCGAATTAGAGGTTCTGTTCTAAATAAAAACATGAAAATGACATTTCTCATACACCCGGCATTGCGCCGATTTCTCGGATTTTCGTGGAACTACACCAGCAGGAATGGGATCACGGAAGTGATTATAGAGTCACATTTTTAAGTCTTTTTGACCATCGGCTAAATACTTAAATAAGGCATCGGGATCAAAAAGAGATCATGCAAAAAAATGAAAAATCTTCTTGCACATGTTTTGGTTAGGTGTTGAAAAATCGTAAACAAAATAAGAAGACCTTTTGCGGAACTTTCTTGCTCCACTGATGGAGTGCATAGCTGCCAAACTCCCCTAACCAAGAGCATCGCTAAAATGCTGTCACGTCAAAGCGCCAGAAACGCTCTCACTACGCTCTCCCTACGCTGCCCCGCCTCATCTAATTTGCTATTTCTTTTTACCGCGCATCTTTCGTATCTCAAATAAGATATAAGATTTTTTATTATTTCCTATCTTCTGAAGAAATAGCTTAAAAATTACAGTGGCTATCATAATGTTCAATATGATAGCTGTCATAATATTGTCGTTTTATTTTAGTGAATAATTCGTAATGGGTGATTGCTACAGTTATATCCACTTGCTTTTTGAGTAATTACGATTCAATAAATAATGATTTACATCTTACATGCAACACGCAATGGTTTTCCTTTAAGATTCAAGCTGGCAATAGAAACATCTAGTAGTATACCTCATTCAAGCTATAAACCCAGAACTTGTTTAATGTGGCTGTAGTTCAGTTCAGAATACCTTGTCAGTGGTATTCAAAACTGGACATTAGGAGTGAGCGAAAATGGAGCACACGCAGTAATCACACGTTTAAGACAACCGCGATGTTTCGGAATAGCACAAAATACGGAAGGAGGAAGCAGAATGAAGAAATAACGCAATTGTAATTGAATAGGTAAAATTCGATGTGAGTGTTAGTATTCTCAGAAAAATTATCTAAGGATAATCATTATAAAGTAAAAGTCGAGGAGAATTATTTAAAAAGATCGCGAACAAATTTCAAGGTAAAAATAAGAGAGAATGCAAAGAAGATCGTGGAGTTTGCAAATGAAAAAAAGATAAAATTAATGCGTGTTCTCACATTCATCTATAATATTTGCTCGAATTTGAGGAAAAAAAAACTAGTATTCACAAGAGTGAAAATATTTACAGCCCCACTTCGGGTTTATAAAAGCAGGAGCAAACGCGATGCATACGATATTTCAATAAGTAAATGAATGCGATGGGAATGCCAATAAATGCATGTGATTTCAGGTTGAACGTGCTTTTACTCTCTTCAATGTAATTTTCAGAAAATATCTCATTCAGTGTCGATTAATTCGTAAAAGCACCAATATCAGTATAAAAAGCATTTATCTTTTTACAGTAAGGTTATATTTAGCAATTCTGTTCATACTGCCTATTGAGCGCAGCCTCGTTGGACCCTTGGCATTTCCAGTTGCTTTTGCACTTGTAATAAATGTTTACATGTCGCGTATCTAACAGGATTTGAGGAATGCAATGCATTGATCGCGAGTTGTAAGACTCGCAGTGTGAAAATTAAGTGAGGGTGTTACAATTTCAATAAAAGTACATTTTTGGACGTGAAAGCATCTAAGTGAATTATTACATAATGGATTTCAGTAACACCTTCCACGCTTTTAACCGTTTTTATATTTAATTATTTCAGAAATTATCACAGAATGTCCATATTTAATTATTTGATATTCTTAATTAAAGATATGGAGGAACTAGAGTTGAAAAATCACAAACATGTGATTACGGGTCGACAATTTAAAACATGCTTACATAGTGTGTTAAGAGAAGTAGCGTAATGTTTAAGGGAAAATTGTACTAAATAAATTATATTTGACTTATGATTCAAGCTATCTTAATTTATAATTAAATAAATGATTCAATTTATTAATGTTGAATAGTGTTTTAGTCATGATCCTTCAATCCACTTCTTAATTAGATGTATAAGTAGTGCTATTTGCTCATTGCTACCTGTTTGTCTTCTCTTATTACATACTAGTGTTCTGTAGCGCCTTCGAAGCTTTTAGTAGTTTTAAAAGTATTTTCATATTTTATTATTTGAGGTCTTGGAAGAAGGACACAAAAATTAGCAGTTTCCAATCAGCAGTCCGGGAGTTGCGTTTGCCCGGAACAGTGGATGGGAAGGGGACCGCATAGTATTTTCTTCCCGTTCTTCGGCTTTTTCTAACATTACGTCTAACCATACCTGCTAACATTTGAAATATAATAATAATATTAATAATAATAATAATAATAATAATATAATTAGGAGGAAGAGGTGTCATATATATTGTGAATCTCCATCACCAACAACTGGAGAGACTGCGTCAGTACTTCCAAGAAAAATCTAATGAAAGTAAGATAGATCGAATTGTAACATACATTGACTGGAAAATCACACCATTGAATTTGACTGATGAAAAAATGAAACTATAAAACCAAATACAGGCCAATGAAATGAAAATCAGCAACTGGAGAGAGAAGCAACTTCATGGACGCTACCCATTTCAGGTAGAGGGTGGTCCGTAAGTTGTCAATAAAATGACTGTGCTTGGGAGAACTTTTTACTGAAACAGTGTTTCATGGTAGCTATTCAAGACCAAGTAGTATCTACTAAAAACTACCACTAATTTATCCTGAAAGACACCAACGTTCGTGATGACAAATGTCGGCTATGTGGAGAACATAGAGAAAATATCGACCACAATATCAGTGAATGCAGCTCTCTAGCATCCTCAGAATATACAAAACGACTTGATGTTGTTAAGTGGTTTATCAGCATCTATACCACAATAATAATCTTTTAACAGGTAAACGAACACCATATTATAAGTACACTCCCGAACCAGTCATTGACACAAATAATCACAAAATGTACTGGAACAGGTCCATCATAACAGATAGGTCTGCATGATTTAATAAACCGGACATTGTATGGCATGACAAGAAAAACAAGAAGGTGAATCTGATTGATGTCATTGTCCCGCTACTTCACAACATCTCAAAGAAAAGGAGTGAAAAAATTCTAAAATATCAACCTCTGTCAAATGATATAAAGGAAATGTGGAACGACATGGAAATGGTGACGATTGTACCAATAATTCTAAGTGCCACTGGTGAAATTCGTAAGTTTCTGCATGAACCCCTGGCTGAACTGCCACTGAAGAAGGGGTTATACATATAGCTGCAGAAGATTATTATACTAGACACATGTAACATCGAGAGAAACGTTCGGAACATTGATGGTTGATCCAGTGTCGATTGATATTTGAAACACGTATCTCTTATTCATGATAACCGAGATGCGTGTGTGGAAAAAAGTTATAATTTGATAGATAATAATAATAATCTCGAAAGATTCGAAAAACATTCTGTTCCCCAAACAGCAGGCTGCAACTCGAATGATTGCACCTCGTTTGCCCCAAACAATGGACAGGAAAGGGTCTAACCGTGAGTGACGGACAAATAGACGTACCCAGGTTTCCTGGTTACTACATGCAGGATTTTTCATCCCAACAAAACATTCAAATGATGGAAGGCGCAGAAATGTAAAATCAAAACATGTTGTTTATGGGGAATAAACGCATGTATGCAACCCGCCAAACAGAACTACAAACAGAACTACAAAGCAGACCGTTATCATCTGAAGACAACACACTAACCAGGTCCTTGTCATCAGTTGATGTACGTTCGTTCAAATACTACCACTTTAATGCCAAGAGAGACCAGGCGCCTACATGAAACTGCATCACTAATCTATGATCTTAAATGACACGCAGTGTTCAGACGGATGCTCCATATGCAAAATTAGCTCAGCGCGTTGCATTACACGAACGCGGGCAACATTCCGATTTGAATATCGTAATGGCATGAAGTGAATTACTTGTTTCGGGAGATTCGATCTCCCTTGCACTTAAGGTAATTGATGAACCCATAGTAATCACACGAAACTACTTTGGGCAGGACCAATTAAGGAACAGGCCTCCGTGAAGAATAGTCCTAAATCACACGGAGGAAACTCGGTTCGTTGAGTCTTCGCGTGGCACACAGGCAGCTGGGGTCAGAGCCGTTCATTACGATGAACGATGGTTCTAATGACTGTCCTAATACTTCCAATGAAAGATGAATGTGTCAACGCACGAACGTTACAAATTGCAAAGACAAACGATGGCTGGAATATCTCACACAAACATGTGATTATGAATCAACAATTCAAAACATGTTTGTATAGTTTGTAAATTGATATATCAGAATGCTCAGGGGAAAAAGTACGAAATAAATTATAGTTGAGTTTTGATTCAAAATACACTATTTTTATATCCATAAAAAATATTCCTCACTTTATTAAGTGTGCATCGTGTTTATATCGTAATCTTTATATTCACTGCTTCATCAAGTAGTACTATTTACTCAATGCTGATCTGAATTTCCCTCTACTTTAAGTGTCATAGAAATGACTTGGAAACTAAAGTTGACATGCACTAACACCGTCATGGCAAAATACTGAAGCTAGATCGAACATCTCTATCCGATTAGCACTCTTTAACCGTTGAGATAAATCGTTTTTCTCACTCCAACACAAAGCGTTTAATACAAAATTATGCTTAATAATTTGTTAGAGACTGATCTGTACAGAACAAATGTCTGTAATACTACAAAAACACTATGAACTGTTCTAAAAGATAAAAAATGTGAAGAGAAAAAATGAAAAGAGAATTTCGATCTCCGAATTTTTGTAATCATATGTTGCTAACCATTTTTCCAACCACTTGCGATATGATTTTTTTATATCGGATTATTGCAAATTACGTGCACTGCTTTAAAAAACTAATATGAACATACATAGTAATTATCATTGAAACTGCTACAATAAATCATTAAAACCGAGAAATGATTTAGTCGATAAGAATTCCTATTAAGAAACCTATTAAGGCCAACATTTCTTTCCAAACCAAATATAGGAGCCAGAGGAAAATAACTTAGAATAAATACAAACCAACTAAAAATAGATCAATAAATACACATGGCAAGAAGTTTCGATCATTTACATGCTTACATACGTATTTTATATTAAGTTACCTACACGAAAAACGTTTTAATGAACACAATAACTGAATATTAACTGAATATTTAACAAGTAGTTTTGGCACAAACATGTCATAGAGACGAAAATTACAGAAATCAATAAAATTAAGGAGCAAACATGAGCAGAAACAACGAGGATGACGTCTGTGCACGTCAGAACCATCTCACGGGTCAACCGTCTCGCGCAGATGGAAAAATGATTCAGGAGTAATTAGAACGACGCCACAGAAAAAAGACTCCGTTTTTCTCCAAAGGCTACGCGCAATCAGGAAACGAATTATGAGAGGGGTTTTGTGAGGTAAAACAGAGAATTTCCATTCCGAGTTTCCGTTACATCCGCCGCGTTTAAAACGCACGCATCTAAGGAGTCCGGGCGCAAAAAAAAGTGGATTTACTTCTAGTTCCGTCCCCGCCCTAAATGTAATTTAAAATTTTCTTTACATCCGGCTCTGCAAGAGAGAGAGAGAGAGAGAGAGAAAGAGATTCGCGTTGGATGGTGGAGAGAGGTCTACCCTCAAAGAGTTTGCAGCTTCTCTGCGGCTACACTCGGCGGGTGCCTCTGGCGGGCGGGAGTTTTACTTCTGTCTCTCTCTCTCTCCCGCGCGCGCGCATGACACAACGGCATATGCTGGGTGGAAATGCGCACCCGCGAGTATACCGCAAAGCTTCGAAAATCCATTCGTACCACCTGCCAGTTGAAGATTCACCTATCCTGACCATGCACGCCGTTATAATCTCACGTAATATTCAAGAAGTGATAACGTATAGGCTGCTTCTTCCAAGCATTCTTTCAGTTTTTTCATCCAGTTACTCTGATCCTTCGGCTGTCTCCTTGTTTTGCTTCAGGACATAACTGTCGCTTCATTATCTGTATACTTCTTCTAGAATTCAGTGGGAAATATAGTTATTCAAATTATCGTTCTCCATGTTGTCGCTGCAGGAAGTATTATTCTTTCACGAAAGACATGATGAGGGATAAAAGATCTGCATATCTGATTTAATTTTGAAAATAGATTTTATTACATCGGAGCGAGTATTTTGTTAACAATTCTTGCCAAAAACGCTAATTTCTTTCTGTGTTCATAATTCATCTTATATAGGGCTTAGGGTAGGGATCACAGAATTAAGAAAACGTGTACAGAATCTCTTCTTCTAGCACGTGACACACAATTTTTAACTGTTTTTGATGTAAAATAAATTAATAAATAAATAAAATCTGCCTGCGAGTAGCATCATCGCGCTGCTTACACGGCCGTGATGAAGATGCACGACAGAGAAGTTCTTGTGTTTGGAAAAAGCAGACATTCGCACTGCTTGGATATTAGGAGAGGTTATAACGGCGTGTATGATCAGAATAGGTGAATCTTCAATTTGCAGGCCGTACAAATTGATTTTCAAATACCAACATTTTCGAAAATGTGTTCAAAGTATTAAAAAAACAAATGTACTAGCATTCGAAATCTTTCTAAAGGTATAAACTAAATTTATTTTTTGTAATTAATTCCAGTAATGGAATTATTGTAATTTATTTAAATTAGTTGAAATGACCTTAATATCGCAAATACCACATAATACAACAAAATGTAGAAAAGTTTTAAAATTTTGTTATAAAATAATTGAAAAGCATTCGTGAATGACGTGAAAGCAATCAGCAAAATCAGAACACAGAAGCAAAGATTACTTTGCTAATCCACTTACTTGACCATTATACCAATGCTTTGGCTTGCATTAACCATCCGTGCAATATACTAATCAACAATACCATTTGACGCAAAGTTATTGAAAAAATTCATGAACATTCACCTACCTCAGAGAGCTGTACAGACTTTTTCTGAAGAATAGCTATAGAGCGAAAGGTTTAATGTTAAATTTATTTTAATACGGTGAAGATCTTAGCTGTCCGGATGACGCCGCGTCAAAGGCTGAGGCACTGACGTTTCGACTGACATATTGCGGTTCTCTTCACGGCAGTACAGCCCTGAAGAGGACCGCGATATGTCGGTCGAAACGTTGGCACCTCAGCCTTCGACGTGGCGTCACCCAGACAGCCCACATCATGACTCTGGCCGCTGAAGCCTACGATATCATTTGATACAGTGAAGTCTATATTGTAAAAATGCATGGAAATTTCAAACGAAATCGTAGTTATGAAAAAAATATTACATTAAATATGGTTGTGGCGTGATATAATAAAATGCTTTAACATTTTTTTCTCAAACAAATTTAATTTAGAAAAGTGCCAGCTCAAACGTTTTAAAACTGAGTACAAGGAATTATCTAAAATAGGGATTGCAATACTCTTGCAAAACATCTTCACATTCAAATACACCTAGAAATTTTTTTTTAGCTGGAAAATGCTTTTAAGCAACGATCATGACCGTAAAATATTCTATTATTGCTTTTATACTATCAATGAACAAAGAACAATAATGAAATCATTTTTCTTTTTGTTTCCCAATTTTTACCATCCCTAAACCGAAAAAAATCGATCGTGTTAATAGCCTGTCTGCATTCAAACGGATTCACGTAACAAATGTAAATAAATGATGGATAACACATTTTACGATTTTGTTACGTTATCTATTCTGTCAGACTATCTCAACTCGTTACTACTACATTACTTTGTTAAGACAGCTTTCAGATTCCCACGTATCTACGTTCACTGCAATCACACTAAAAAGAATGTTAAACAAGTGCAATGAATTTTAAACACGACATTATTTAAAGTAGTAGTTTTAAAGAACAGATTGCATTAGGAAAAATATCTATTTTCTATAGGAGTGGCGGCAGGAAGATACCGAAAATATTTTAAACCATCACAATTTTCAAAAAAATCAGAAATCTCAACGAAAAACGGTGTTTTGTACAAAATATCAACGAAAATCGGTGTTTTTGCTCTGTACAAGAAGAAATTAATTAAAAAATGTTTGGAACTATTTATGAGAAAATTTAGAGAATATTGTTGTGACATAAGGTAAAGTACCTCCAAAATTCAAAATATTAATTTCAAATTCGCTGCGTCTCTTGTTCGTCCAGATTTTAGAAGATCGATTTAGCAAAAAAAATTATAAACGTTTTAGGCGCTAGAATTGTTCACGAATAGACCGGCGGACAAATGGACAGGCGTTTTAGCGTAAGTGAAATTTTAGGTATGAAGGACCCACAAAACGTAGATCCCAAATCAACGAAGTATTAGCTGCAGAAATTTGGTGCAAATAAGGGTAAGAACGATCTATTTTCTCGGGAATCAGGGTATACAACACGAGATTTTTTGTTAAATAAATTAAAACTGTTCACGATAGCATTACAATAATTTCTTTTCATTGCATAAAGTACTTAGAAGTTGAGAGCGTAAATGTCAAATGGCGTGTTATGAATTACAAAAACAACATTGGCTTCGTAGATAATGTGATCAGTTTGTTTGTTGTTTTTTTTAAAACTTTTTTGCAGCACGCATCTTCACACCTGAACACGCTGAAAGCATGAAAATTATTACGCAAAGTAATTCCCATCGCAATTCATGGTCACGCAGCAACCCTCGGGGGCACAGCACCGCTTGCGATACGGCGATGGAGAAACTGGCCGCCGGTCACCATCTGCATATATCTCTCGTTCCCGTTGCAGCACACTCCCAACGCAAGACGTTTCAATTCGTGCCCGTTCCGGTGTCCGCAGCGGCAGCGGTGGCGGTCGTGGCGATGGTAGCAGGGGCGGAGATGGTAGTCGTGATGACTGTAGTCTTAGTGACAAGGGAGTGACAAGTCTTCAAAAGTGGTGCGTCGCGGCATGGGAAGGATGGTGGCAGAGGGGCCATGGCGAAGGTGATTGTGTCCACGACAGCAGCGGTTCGAGTGGTAATGTGGTTGTGATGTGGTGGTGGCTGTCGCAGTTGTAGTGGGTGTGTTGGTGGAAGCAGGGGATTGTGGTGATTGGGATGGTGGGTGTGCAACCTGCGAAGGTATGGATAGTGGTGGGTGTAATAATAAAGGAGTCGGGACTGTGGTGAACAGTGGTGGTTGCTGTTGTGGAGGTGCAGGTGCATGCTGTGATGGTGGGATTTGTTTTTCTCAGAGTTAGTTTTTTGGCTTGAGATTCCTTCATATGACATAACTGCACAACATGAGCTTTCTGTAAAGACCTCTAACCTTTTTACAATTATCCAATTTACAAATATCCAAAATTTGATAAGATATACTGCCATATATTTGTAGAACTTATTTTTTAATAAGAGGAGTTAAATAAAATAGTCCCATATTGAGAATAATAAGGTTCAACTTCTTTTATTTCTTCTTCATTAAATAATTTGCTAGGACCGTGAGTTTATTTCTCTTGACTTCTACCTGGTTTGAAATCTAATAAAAACTCATATATCGAAGACAGATATATTTTGTAAAATGTGTAACGTAAACCGACGTTGAATTCAATAGACTCGCAATTTTACCGGCCCGGTGGTTAACCAAGAAAGTTATAAAAAATAACAAAATAATCCGTAAGTACGGATCACAGAAGTGGGGAATAAAGGACTTAAGTCAAAATTCGCCGTTTTTAGTAAATGATCTTCTCGAATCAGATTGTTTTCTCTTTAGGACGTTTTTATGATATTAGGTATTTTCTTACTGCATCCGCAACAAAGGTGCTTGGTTGAAGATTCTTGGTTTCTACAGAGCTTCCTAAAGTTTGTTTCCCCTCTCCTGTAAGATGAGATGTTCTGACTGAAGTTCCGCTTACCGCCCATCGTAGAAATTAGTTGTTGCAAAAGTAAGGAGCATGCGTGTGCGCTGTATGTTGCCACAACCGATTCCTGGAATATTAGAGAATGTTCGCAAGTCGTGGATTTAAAAGACGTAACACAATTATAGGGAGAATTGTACTGCGCATGCGTCGGCATCCAATGAGGGAATTTCGATTGTCGGGTCCCGTCATTCTCCCTGTTTTGTCATCTACGACAAACTTAGACTTAACGTAGTTTCGCCGTCGTAGAATTCAACACTAACACACAATGAGCATGAAAGTAATGATAAATACAATGTTCATACTACCAATATAATATTGCAGGAACTTAATCGTTATTTTTTCTCAAATTAATTCAAATAGGTCAGGAATAAACTAACATAACTGTTTAGGATTTGGAGGTTATGTATATAGTGAGGCTACATTGATAGTCACGAAAAATTTATTATTTATCCATTGGACGTTATAATTGACAAACATTTCCCATTCATAATATAAACAATATAAATATGTTATAGTAAAATAGCGGGGTTATCTAGGAAGCTACAGTTTTCTTTGCACAGAGATAAGTCTTACATATTCGTATGATACAATGAGATTTCATGTATTATTATGTATTTACTATCTTGTAATCCTAATAAATACACAAATAGAGTTAGAGATAAACAGATGTTACATAAAAGCTTTTAGATCCTGTTAGAGATATTTAGTTCCAATTAGTTCTTAGTTTTAACGTATGTTTTCGATTGTACAACATGCAAAAACTAATTTTTTTTAAAGATACGTTATTTCCTTTTGACAATAATGTTTACGTACTGCGACAATGGATTAGTCTTGGAAAAACTCTCTAATGAATCATCCTCGAAGTCGATAATTATCGAAACGGCTTGTCGAATCTGTCACTTTTTATATCCACTGAAAACGCGTTTAATTATTGATGTACATTATTACATAGATTGTTGTACTTCAGAATAGTTCAACATTACGGAACAAAAGAAGGCGTTGCTGTACCGTCGCGCAGCCTTACTTCGGCTACGTCGGCACGGCGCGGTGCGGCGCAGCAATGAAATATTGAAGTTTTCATGGTCTATATTTCACTCCGTTTCGCAGACGTAGTTGAGAAACATGTTCTCTCCGCCAACGAAATTTAGTTTCGCTGCAACAGTAGATTTAACCTGTTGTTGACTCTCGAGAGAATAGCGAAGCTGCTGAAGTGCTGGTACTTCAAAAACAACAGCACATCAAGAAGAAGAAGAACAACAACAAAAACAACAACAGCAACAAAAAACAACAACAATAACAACAACAATAATAATATAAGAAGAAGAAAAAGAAGAAGTAGAAGTAGAAGTAGAAGTAGAAGAAGAGGAAGATAAAAGGAAATAACATGAGATGAAAACGTTGTGGTTCTTGAAAGGTGGTTTTCTGATATATTATTGCTTGTTGTTGCCGTCTATATGAAGTTCGATGTATATTACATAGCTTCAAGGATCGAGAGGATAGTGGATACGAATGGAATATGAAAACAGTTGAAGGATGCTAAATATTCTCTTATGGAGAAATTATGAAAGGAAATTATGGGAGGGAAATATGAAAAGAAAAAAACTGAGTCGAGTTAACAACTCGTTAATCAGTAAATACATCAATCTGCATCATTAAAATTACGTAAAAAATAAAACCATGTATGTAGCATGGGTATTAACTGGTTCTAATGAATCTTGGGCGACAAAAATCTCTTGACCCAGAGGCCGTCGGTAGTTTTGTCACCGCTCATTAGAATTCTTATAACACCCTTGGGGCAAAAATTACTATTATTCTCAAATTACGTCTAAAATATTCGAACAGTGACGCACAAAAATACATTGATTAAATTGTATTATATTTTTAATTACACTGATGAACATGAAGAATTTATAAAAAATTGTCTTATTATCATTCAAGATACAAACATTAATATTAATAAAAGATATCACGCTTATATTATGACTATTATCTGTACATTAAAAAAACTCTTTTTACTTTCCTGATTAGCAGACTATCAAAATATAATACAATTTCAACGTTTTGATTCTTCACAGTTAGAACACGGTTAGAAAAATGAATCAATAAGAAAACGTTTTTAAGTGTATGAACTATTCACCTTCAAATACATAAAAAATATATAAATAATCAGCATAATGAGCACTACATCCTCGAAGAAACACATCCTAAAATGTGACGTAAGAATACAACAGATTTATTGTTCAGCTGTCGACACGAATCGTCACAATCTTTACCCTCTTCACTTGGAACAAAGTTCACAGCCAGCGTTCCTCGAACTTGGCGGCCGTTCAGATCGGATCAGCGACACCCATCCCTCATACAAAGAACGGCGCACAGAGCTGGGGAAGGAACAGAGGCCCCAGCTCCTCTTCGGGACTAGTGACATCCGACTGCGGTCGCAGCTGCTACAACGCCTTCGCCAACGGAGGACTCAGAGAATATTCACAGAGGGTAGTTTTCAAACATAAAGGAATTATATTTTTAAAGGACTGTATTTAAGCTAATAATTTAATTATACATTACATTCAATTATTAGATTCACTTTGTAAACTGAAATTAAATATAATGAGATATTTATAATGTATATTGCTGTTATCATTAATATTATTATTATTATCATTATTATTATTATTATTATCATTATTATTATTATCATCATTATTATTATTATCATCATTATTATTATCATTATTATTATTCATAGTAGTAGTAGTAGTAGTATGAGTACTATCAGAACTATTATTCTCCTAATTCACGACTACAGATGTTATGCGTCGGTTAAAAATAAAATCTACTCCAAATTGCAATTACAAAAGCAATTTATCCCAATATACAGATGTCTTGACACTCTTCTCTCTCGTAATTATTACAAAATAAAATACGCACATTTTTCTACTTAAATGCCTGTTCCATAAAACAATGTGTTTTCGATCGTTGTCAAAACTAGTGATGCTAAACAGCACATACTTTCTCGCATTAATTCTAAATTTTCTCTTTTCGAAAACTCAGAGAGTAACGAAAATGAGAGCCGCGATATTATTTTAAAGATCCCTTCTTCTATCCATGGAACAAATTAAAGAAAAAAAATTGAAGTGGTTTTTGAGAAAGAAAATGTTCTCTTTTTTAAATTGCCTATATTTTGCGCCCAATTATACAAAAACTTATCATATTTTCAGGAAATTGAACACGAACTTATTTAAAGATCCTTCTTTAACGAACAGATTTCATGAAGGAAAATAATTTATATGTTCAATTTTGTAGTTGTAGGTAAAAACGCACTCAAATATGGCACTTGCACATTCTCCAAAAAATCTGGAATTTCAATGAACATGAGACCTGCACCATGTCCTTTTTGCTGCCTGAAGACAAAGTTTGATCAAAAATTCGGTGCCACTTTTGAGGAAATTTTGAAAATTTTGAAATGTTTTGAGGTTTCCTGTAAGTAATTCCAAAGTCTCGAATTCATACAGATCAATTGAAGAAAAACAATTTTGAAGAAAATCGGCTGAACGGTTTAGGCACTAGCGTTGACTATGAGGGACAGACTGACGGTTGGTCTTCAATCGATTTTTAAGTATTAATGACCCACAAAACATGGATTCTGGCAACACCACATGTTAGAGGATTTTTTCTCTATTTAGCAACATGATTTGTCCACATTGACGTTACCAGGCCATGGCAATAAGAGTTGTTTCTTTTTTGCCAAAAATTCGCCGTTTTCTGGCAACATTCTTTTCTTGCGAAGAACCTTCGTAAGGGCCAGAAAGTAAACAAAATACTTGCTACACCCTGCACGGGACTGTGGAAGGAGACGGGGAGGTGTAGGGCGCGGAGGTCGCGGCAGGGTGGGTGGGTGCGGGAGGGGGAGCGGAGTTGGTATGCGTTGCGGCCGAGGCCTTCGCTGTGCTCGGCCAGGTGACCGGTCCAATTCGGTTCGATCTCTTTAGCCGATGATATTCGCAACTCTACTATTGAAATGGCGACTAATGGAACCGGAAACTAGGAGTGATTGACCGTCAAAAGATGTGTCTCCATACTCGGCACTAATTTTATTTTTTCGTCAAGGGTGTAAGAAAGGTTTTTAAAACTTTTAGATTATATTTTTTGTCGAACTGTAAGATTTGTGACATATTTATTCCAAGATACTTTAACTAAGACATATTTTTCACAAAAAACAGGCAATTTCTAATCAATATACAAGAAGGGAATCGGTCCTTCAGCAATCTCTAGTAATGCAATTATGGTTTGAGCAGTAGCTGTGAATATTAGATCACGAAAAACGAGTGGTCAACCACAAATCCCATGCTAAAAGGACTCCATGGGACGGAGACGATTAGGATCCCCGTCTTGAAGACATCAGTTGCATGTAATTCTTGGCATGAAAGAAATAACATTTAATATATTCAATATTACGCCAACCAATAACTTCGCAAAATATGAAACTTAAAACTTTAGAGATCTATTTAACGCTCTGTGGACATATGAGAACTGCATAGGTCACACTGAAGGAGAAATTTCGTGATTACGAAGGTAAACTGTACGCGAGCTAACCTTTTTTAAAGTATAAAACCAACTCATTTATTACGAAGATTATTACAAATTTCCCCACGAAAATTATCTTCTTGCATTTCGATATTTACTTTCTTATAATTTAATTCCTCCGTAACGTCTCGCACGTTAGGTTTTCTTAGAGGTTCCACCTTGGAGAATGGCTGCCAAGAGGCAGTGGCGATTTGCGCGACAGAGTGGCGAAACCCGCCCCCAGGGATGCGGGCCGTGCTGGAGGGTGGAGTTTGCCGCTCGATAATGCTTCGCTGCCACACTGTCCCGGACTCGGGTCGGAGGAGGACGAGGACTAAGACACAGTCGGTGAGAGAGGGCGAGGAATAGAGGGGAGGAGAGAAGGAGGGAGAAATAGTGTGGTCAAGAGAGAAGAGAGGGAGAGGGAGTAAAGGGAGACGGAGAAGAGAGAAATGGGAGTAGAACGAGGAGAAGAAATGGAAGACGAAATAGCAGTCGGCGAGAGAGGGTGAGGAATATGGGGAGGAGGAGGGGAAGAGGAGGACGACAAAATCACAGTCGGCGAGATAGGATGATGAATATGGGGGAGGGGGAGAATGTGGAGGAGGAGGAGGAGAGGAAAGGAGGAGAAGGAGGAGGAGGAAAGCAGGAGTAAGCAGGTTAGTAGATTTGAATATTCAATCCATTTACTTCTAATAACCATGTAGGCTGAAAAATAGCTATTTTAAATATAATGATATTGCTTCAATAATATAATTTAGTTTTAATAGCGACGTTGCGAAAAAGTATTCTATTCTCATCACGAGACATTAATGGATTCACGTAAGATATTTCAATAAATTACACGCACATATCAATGACATACACATTTATACAAAGTACAAAAACGAATAACATCTTAATTTGCGGCATATAACTGTTTTATAATAGACTTATTGTTCCACCTATAACTTTTTCGTTGTTTCCATGACAATGTCACACGACAATATCTTTTGATCGGAAAGTAATAAAAAAATGGGTACTGGAAGAGGGAGAGGGGCAGAATGAAGGCATAAAGAGAAGGGGAGCGGGATGAAGGAATTTCTTCAATTTGCTCCCCTTCTTCCGGTGACGGCGGTTGCGAGAAAAGAGCGGAAATTTGAGCGCATGCGGGAATATTAATGGAGAACTGCGACTTCGTTCTATTTGTAATAATCATGTACTCCGTTTTCAAGTTCTGGGTTCGTGTTTTTAAATCCTAATTTCTAGTGTGAAGAAAGATTAGAATTTCTCTTATTATCCATTTGAACACATAACAAGTAAAACATCGACATGATTTTAAGTGGGAGTAAGAGGATTGTAGCTCAGTAGAGAATATAATGTTTTTGGCGTTGACAACTGTCCCCATCAAATACAAAATTGCTGGAAATTTTTATAGGTGGCACTCTAGGTGCCAAGTGCTGCCTGTAAACTTCGACTCCAATGCCAGGGAGAGCCAAAGCGGTCTTATTAATATTTATCCATTTCTTGAAGAGTTTTCTCGCTAAGCAAATATGGGGTTTGATTAAGACAAGAATTGTCGAACGAATTTATTCTCATAGGAATGTGATTTGAAGACTTGAAACAAATATTCTTCGAGTATTGTAGAGTTAAAGACAGAAGAAGAAAGAAGTATTGATATTTATTTCTTTACAATGAGTTAGAATGGATTTTGACATAACTATTTCGATTTCTGATTTATATTGCGGTTTTAGCAGCATCACTTCTCGTCGTCTTTGGCGCTAGTGGATGGAAAGGGATGGAAAGGAAACGGGAAGGTAAGATCTCGCGCGGTCCATCGCACGCTGATGCTGCAGCTCCCGGAAGTGGTCCAGAAACCACCTAACCAGAGCCGTCGCCTACGAAATCTATTCCAATAAGCACCATCAACTCACTTGCGCGAAACGCATCAAGTAAATTTTCGACAACCTGACCGCAACGAACACGCGACCTCCCTATCATTCGATATCGTAGGCTTCCGCGGCCAGAGTCACGATCTGGGCTGTCCGTAAAGCCCTGCCTGGCAGTACAGCCCTGAAGAGGACCGCGATATGTCGGTCGAAATGTCGGCACCCCAGCCTTCGACGCGGCGTCACCCGGACAGCCCACATCACACCTCCCTATCATTCGTAGGCTCATGCCGTAAATTCATTGCCTTGACACACGTCACTACAGGTGATGGAGGCTCTTTGGATGATAAAAGACTTTGCTGTGACCGAGTGACTTATCGGAGAGAAGTGAGGAGTAAGGGATTAGGGAACGACTGAAGTACACCCGGTCGCTCACCTAGTTCGACCCTGACGCCAGCAGAAGCGACATACGAAGTCACGCTGACGCCGTCAAAGACCCGGTCAAGTGACGCGGCGGGCGTCGCCGAGGGTCGAGTGGCTAGCACGCGACACAACGCAAGGGGGGCGGGGCGGGCGAGGAGAGGCCCAGCAGTCCTCAGAAGCGTCAACAGCCCGCGGGATCGCCCGCGGTCAACAGTTCGACCCTCGCGCAGGCCGCGACTCCGCAGCGCCCGCGACCACTCGCGGACTCGGCCGTGCAGGGGGCGTGAGTGTTTGTTCGCGGGGAGTGTTGTCCCCTCCCCCGCTGGACCCCTTCTCCCGGCCCCGTCCACTCGTGATTGCGTTCGCGCGAGCGGGCGCCCGGGGTTCGCGCCCCCGCCACGACACTCGATGGCCATCGTACTCGAGGGCTCTCCGCGCCTCGCCACGGCCACGCCCCACCCCGGCAAGCCTCCGCTCGGCCCTGCTCCGCCCCGCCCCCATTTCCGCCCCACGCTGACTCCACTCCGCTTCCCCAACTCTGTTTCGCCCCAATCACCGCTGCACTTGCCCCATCTCTGGACGCCTCAGTCATCACTCCGCCCGCCCCTCCTTTCAGTTTTCGCCCCTCCTACCCATATTCACCCCTCCTACCCCATCTTCGCCCATCCTACCTCATCTTCGCTCCTCCGATCCCGTCTCGTTCCCGCACTATCTAGTCACCGCCCCACTGCCTCATCGCCTTAACAAGACCTCGTCCTTCGTCCATATCACTCGTACCCGCCCCTCGCACCCGCCCCTGAGATCTGCCTCTCGTACCCGCCCCTCGTACCCGCCCTCGTACCCGCCCCTCGTATCCGCCCCTCGTACCCGCCCCTCGTACCCGCCCCTCGTACCCGCCCCTCGTACCCGCCCCTCGTACCCGCCCCTCGCATTCGCCCCTCGCATTCGCCCCTCGTCCACGTCCCTCGTCGCTCACTCTCCCGTATTCCCCCAGTCCATCAACACCGCCTACGCTCTCGGACTAGCCCCCGCCCCAGCCTATTGGTCAGCGTTTGCGCAGCGTTGCGCTGCTAACGTCTGGCTCTCCATAGGCCGCAGCAAATTGCTGCTCGTTGGCGACTTGGCTTTCGCATTTGCCACCCCACGCAACGCCACGCCCTCGAATCACGAGCAGTCGCTGAAGTGTAAAAATAATGCTCGCTCTCAACGCGAACCCGCTGGCAACCCAGAATTCTTTTAGTTTCACTCTCGCCAAAACAAAGTGAATGATCTCAGCAAACACTCACGCTTGTTGGTGTCATCTATGGATGGTACTTAACGAACAACCGTCTGCTTAAGAACTTTTGTTTGCTGAAAAGGATTTTTTCTACAAAGGAAACTTAATAATATTTCATATCAGTCCTACAGTTTAATTCGTGTGGTTGGATAAGGTTTCCTTTAAATACTTAAGTAAATGAACTAACGGAAGACAAAAATGCAATTACTGAGAAGGTGATTAACGGTAATGAAACTACATGTATGAAAAATAATTCATACATTTGGATCTACACACCCGGAAAAACATTAATGTATCGTATTATATCCACTCTAGCGCTCAAATCAAAATATTTGCATTTGCCAACATTTACACAAAGTACGACTAAATATCATTTTCATAAAAATTATAGTTTCGATTTGAAAGTATCATGTCTTTTGTATGGTATGTCTTTGTAAATATTTCAGTATAATAATAAGTATACACCAACAGCAATTGGCTAAAAATCAAATAACAAATGCTTCAATTATCCTGTTGTTATTGTTGTTGTTGAATTAATAAGGACAACTTTTCGCTCATTGGTCTTCTGAAAAGAAAAAATGGAAATGCTAAGAAACAATTTCTTCATTAAATTTCCATATTAAGCTACATGTTTTGCATCACCAATTCAGTGGAAATCAAGCCATCATCATTTATAATAATAATAATAATAATAATAACAATAACTTTTAATTTATATTATCCAGTAGGAACTGAAAATTTTCTAACCACCAGATCTTGTAATTGTAAGGTCCTCATAATTCCAGTTGTTATTAATACAGTATATCTAACATACAGGAACTTCAGAATCAATTATAGGGGCTATTTTATTCGTTTTATTAGTAAGGAGAATGTCAGACCTGTTGTAATTCTCTGTTTTGTTTTAATAACAAAGGTGATCCGTTTGACACGCATGATCCTTTGCCAATAACATCGGGACTAACAGAATAGAAGCATAAAGCCATTAAGTTCTTTGGGTTATGGGTTATAACTGTTCATTTTGTGTGTTGAATGGATTCACCAATACGAGTTACATTTCCTGCATTTAGTCTACCACATTCAATATTATTATAATATTTACTATAAGTAATGCTATTGTTTATGATGATGACGACATATACTCCTTTCAATAATCCAGTCTTTCTTTTACAGCAATAGTTCACAATTCATTTGTACATTCGTATGAAACACATTTCCTTCAGAGGTTCTTCACTTACTCCCTCACTTCACACTCACGTTCCAGTCCACCCTTCGCCGCCGCGTGGAGTTGATTTTCTTCGCGAGACAAGCGGACTCTCTCCGTCACCTAAACAAAGCGGCTCTCCTACATTTCCGCCGTTAGATAAAGGATTAATTTTAATGAAAACCCTCTATCTCGCCGAGAGAGAGGAACTTAATTAAAGGAGGACCTCATTAATGAATCTCGCCGAGTAGACAACGCAAAATGCGGCTCTCGCCATAAACACGCGCACGCCTCCGACCATGTACTCGCCGCCGGCACCACTACCACCCCCGCCGCCATCACACCCACGGTCGTCACCGACCTCGCTGCCATCATCTCCGCCTTCAAGGCCCCCCCTTCTACCTTCCCCTCCGACTTCCCCCGCCTGCCTCTGCCCATGCCCCCGACACCGCCCCCGACACCGCCCCCGACACCGCCCCCGACACCGCCCCCGACACCGCCCCCGACACCGCCCCCGACACCGCCCCCGACACCGCCCCCGACACCGCCCCCGACACCGCCCCCGACACCGCCCCCGACACCGCCCCCGACACCGCCCCCGACACCGCCCCCGACACCGCCCCGACACCGCCCCCGACACCGCCCCCGACACCGCCCCCCCAATACCGCCCCCCAATACCGCCCCCCAATACCGCCCCCAACACCGTCCCCCAATCCCGCACCCCAACACCGTCTCCAACCCCTCCCCCAACCCAGCCCCCAACCCCGCCACCATCCCCGCCCTCATTCCCGCCCTCATTCCCGCCCCCATCCCCGCCCCCATCCCCGCCCCCCCATCCAACACAGCCCCCAACACAGCCCCCAACACAGGCCCAACACAGCCCCAACACAGCCCCCAACACAGCCCCCAACACAGCCCCCAACACAGCCCCCAACACAGCCCCAACACAGCCCCAACACAGCCCCTAACACAGCCCCTAACACAGCTCCCAACACAGCTCCCAACACAGCTCCCAACACAGCTCCCAACACAGCTCCCAACACAGCTCCCAACACAGCTCCCAACACAGCTCCCAACACAGCTCCCAACACCGCCCCCACACCGCCCCCAACACCGTTCTCAACACCACTCTCATCACCGCACTCCAACACCACCCGCAACTCCGCCCCAACATTGCCCCCAACATCGCCGTTCACACCCTCGCCTACCCCGCTCCGCCCCTACGTCACCCAACGTCCGACATCCTTTCCCCCGCCACCATCTCTCGCCCTCACCGCCACTTCCTCCGCCCTCGCAGCCCGCGCCGCCGCCACCGCCGTCTCCGACTCCAACGCGTGCCCGCGAGCGGGAGTACGTACTTCGAGGGAATGCGCTCTTTAAACCGTAAGCACGTACGCAACGAGTCTGCCAAAGTGCGGGGGAAGGGGGGAGCTCGCTGCGCTGCAACGCGGCAGGGAAACGTGGGTGGACGCGCGAGGAGGTGGGAGGGGGGCGCGTGGGCGGTGTAGTGTGGCCTCGTCCGCTCCTTCGCTCCTCGAACTCGCCCCAGACTTCGCTTCAATGAGTATCCCTATCAGCCGGGCGTGTTACAATTAACTCCCGTTCAGAACAGAAACTCAAGTTGCACAAAACCCTTTCGGTTAACAGGCATTTCAGAACAAGATGTTGCAAACGTAATTTAAACTAAATTTCAACTACATAACACTCATACTTCTTGTTTCATTTTTCCACTTTTACACCTCTCCAAAAACTGAAATAGATCCTAATGAATAATAAATACTAAAAACCAATAATCTTAGTTTGCGTATGGCTTTCGAGACTGCTGCTTCGTTCAAATATAGGAGCTAATGTTAAGCAGGTACCACCAGATGGAATTCAAGAAGAAATCAAGAGCAACAGAACTCTCTCCGTAAAAAGAGGTACAACAAAATTAATAAAATGATGATGAGAAGATTACAATCTGGGATAGATGATCATAATACAACATTCAAGACTATAAAATATCAACTAGATCAGGTTTTGCAAACTCAAGGGAGCGTTCTGCTGATTTTTCTCCTGATGCGAATTGCAGGAATCATACCGATGGATAAAAAATGTGAAAGCGACGTAATGAAGTTTAGTAAGAATATTAAAATATAATAATAGCAAGTTAATAAAATAAATGGTTGGAAAGTACAGAAAAAAATTATTAAAATGAAACATGCATCCAAAATGTTTTTTGAGTACGTAGAAAAATAAATACTAACACATGAAAGGATGTTTAAGAGAAATACTCATCCTCAAACTTAAAATACAGGCAATTTTTTTTTCTTGAACGTACCGTATACCGTTTTCCGACGTTTTTAATAAATCTGGAATTTTTGTTGATGTTCCTAATTGTTCACAAAACGACGATTCACTGTTCACTCACAAAATCACAATCCCACCTCCACAAATCATTTATGATGATCAGTAATGATCAATATCCAAAAACGTTAAACTGAAAAAAACATTGAAAAATTTCTTATATGTTTTGATTAGGATGTATAAGTCTATTGAGAACATTAAATTCACATATTTGTACAAAAAATTGAATTCGAACTAGCCAGAAACGTGTGACCTTAAATGGGGACCCTTGGCTTTAACGAGTTACAAAAATATTTTGCTTTCTTCACAACTCATTAATCAAATCCCTCCATCAACAACAATCCCTTGGTTCTCTCTGTCTACCAAGTCAACTGACGTGTACTAACATCCTTACAAAACTATTTTTAAAATACAATTATTTCAATTTCGGTCTTGGAGACGTAACATCGATGGACACAAATCGTCGAGAGCAACCATTGTGAATATTTTCACAGGTTTTCACAAGTCTGATAATTGAGCCAGAATGGACGGATTTGCGTCCAGAGATACAAGAGAAAGTCTAAACGTCTTCTTCGGGCCTGTTTAAATCTGGAAACTTCAAAACGAGACGGCGGCGATTTCGCCCACCGTTGAACTTTTAATAATATTTACATTGCGAAAGTATTTCGAAGTTATCTCCCTAATTTAATTCGCTCTAACGAAGTTTCCGTTGTGAGACGACAGCGGCAGAGGCACCGCTGGCCGGCAGGGGCGTTTAATCGCCTGCGGGCGTGGTCGGGGGCGATTGGCGGGCGATAGAGGGCGGTGGAAGGTGACGGGGAAGAAGAGACAGCAGCCCTTGAAGGGAGGGGGAAAGAAACGCGCCAGTACAGAGATGGAAAGAAGCAATGGGCATAGGAAGCAATAGGAATTTCTAACGGTTAGAGTGCCAGAAGAATGTAATGAAAATGTTGTTAGGTCAGACAATCATAAGAAAGGGAAAGAATTCTGCTGGGTGGATGAAGTCTTCCATCGACATGGTTTAGAAAGCTCTCCAACTCACCACAAGAAATCGTTATTACATGCACGATAACTTATAGTTACTTAGTAACCAAAATTCTCCTGTATGTGTTAAACGACAGACACTAGAAATGTTATTTTCAGGGTCATATTATTGAAGTATATAATTGGTTTTATCTACATAGGAATACATTTTATTCTCTGATGTCACGATAACATACATGCTAAATAAATCCATGATATTTCAAGATATTAAAATATCATTTCTTTAGTACTATATTAACATTTGAAGATAATCAAACAAGTCTCATTTTTTTAAATCTACATTTAAACTCATCCTATTAACTAAATTCAGGACATTTATAAAAAGATGAAAACGAGGTAAATAGTGAATAAAAAGCTTAAAAATACGGTTTTCGAAGAGTCAGTGGTGTAGAGATATAATCTCCCAAAATGTCCCAAAGATTTCATGTAAAGTACCTCTTAAAATTAAAATATCCGTTTCAAATTCAAGTGGACGTGGCATCATCCAGATCGATTTAGGAATATCAATTTTGGAGGAAATCAGCTGAACTGTTTAGCCGCTAGCGTTGTACACGGACGGACGGATAGACGAAAATAGACAGAGAGAGACAGGTAGGGAGACGAAGATGCGGACGGACGTTTTGCCGCCATTCGATTTTTCGGTATTAAGGACCTACAAAAAATGGATTGTGGCTAAACCACGTGTTTCAGGATTTCTTTATATATATTTAGCATCTGTATCTACTTTTTCTTCACCAGAGATTTGTAAGAAGAGTTTGTCTGCCAAAAATTCGCCTTTTTTGCGCAGCATTACATAACATTCTCTCTTCTTAGAGAGAAAGTAAAAATGATATTATAGGACTGAAATCAGGGGGAAATATATTCTATACAAAATAATACAGAGAGAAAATAATGGGAAAATAAGAAAGTGCATTTTGGAATTTTAAACTTAAAGATATGTATTTTCAGAAGAAAGTAAACAAAAGTATTACAAAACAAATCTGAGATGCCCTAAAATATGACAGCTATTTCCACAAGTTACGCCACTAATTGCAGCTACTACTTCGGTACAGTCACTAACATATATCATTAAACAAATTTGCTGGTCAAAATTTATCTCGACTATAAAAGCATATTTACAAATCATCGTGTATCTCTACATCTGCAAGTTCCAATTGCCAATTTGACTTACTTCTCCTGCACATTTCGAAGTCGACGGCCAGACCGCGGCTTTCGGCCTCCGAGTTTATCTTAAAACGTCTTTGAATACAACCACAGCAAAATTTCCCTCGAGTCACTACAACTAAAGCACTTCCACTAAATGAAATACGCACATCCCGCATATGTTCCATTTATCCACAGGCTTAGCTGTGAGTCAAAAAACACTGGCTACCGGCAACCAGCAGTCGGTCGCCAGCCACAAGACGCACCTCCCTCAGCCAGCACCGTCGCCGCCCTCGGAAACACGCTGCGGCAAAGCCCTCGCGGGCCGCACCCGCTTGCGGAAAAATTATAAAATCACGATATTACAGCGCAATTTCCGTAAGTGGGCGGCGGCGATGGTATCTGCGGGGGCATAGGACGACTCTCACGGGAAGGCAAGGAGCAGCAGCAGGAGCAGCAGCGGAAGGCATTGCTTGTTGGGATGAGGGAGGGGGGGGAGAAGCGTGAAGGAGGGGAAAGAAGGGGGCGGCGGCAAAGACTGCCTCCAGCTACTAGGGGAAGCTGACTCTTCAAGGGGAGCTGCGATTTTTTTTAAATCTGCATTTGAATATTAATGTTTTCCGCGGCGAATCTCCCGACAGATTCTTCAGATGAGGAATGCTTCTCGTCGTTATCGGGATAAAGGAGGGTCGGAAACGTCTGCGTGAGTTGTAATAGTTGGCATAATTTATCCTTCTAATTTTTACTGTCTGTTTTTTCTGCACTTTAAAAACAAAAGCCTGACTTTCTCAGACCCCGATCCCTAACTTTCCATCCCCCAATCCTCATTTCCCTAGTCTTCAATTCATCAATCCTCAATAACTCGATCTTCTCTTTTCCTCACACAGAATTTTATAGAGAGAATTGATTCAAGCCACAAAAACAAAAGTGACAAGAGTGAAGACCATCTCTACTACATATATTCAAAGCCACGTTTATTTTATGGTCGCAAATGAGAGTATTTGTTGAACGTCTCGACTCCCAGGAGTTTTAAGTACATTACGCTTTAGTTTTTTGTTCTCTCGTGTATGGAACTCGTCCAAGCTTTCAACTTCATTGAAACTTCATACATTTTCGTTGTGAATATCAAAGCTGAAAATGGAAACAATATGAATGATGTTTACAATGGAGTATGTTTCATACATTTCAAAGAACAACAAAGATACCTATATCAATTCAACAAAGGGGTTTAACATTATAGATACACGAAATATAAGCCAAAAAACTAGTGTATCATTGAACTTCGATCAACAGAAGAAAAAAGGCAAACCGAAATGGATACAAAAAACGAAATCCAATGCTTTGCCGACGTCAATAGAGACTTGGAGGCTGAATTGAAAAGACTGAGGAAGATTAAGGTTGGTGTACTGGAGGCATCTACCATCAAATACATAAGTCATGATTATAATCATCATGAAATCCGTGCAGTGGTGTCGTCGTTTTCGGTAATAAATCAATGTAAGTAATGCTTTGAGTGGAATAAGTAATGTTTTGAGATAAGTAAGTAATGCTTTGAGATGATGAGTACTTTACTAAAATTCCCATAACATCTTTGCCTGACACGACACCCGTTGAAGAAAGTTGACAAATAGCAATTACCTCGCAGTATTGTTAAAAATGAAATTCATTCGGTCAAATCGACAAAAAAGATGAATGATTAAATGTTTCCAATTACTTCGCACTTCGTGATTTCTAGCACGCACAATCGACTGGTTTGGAAACAATTTTATGAATAATATTTTCAGGAGTTATATGACAATAATTCTATTTTTAATACAATAATTACAATTTTCATAATATTTGAAACACATACGGGAATTACATAGAACAGCAGAATCCCGATCTGCATCTATCTGCAAAACTCTAACAAGTAGTAAAAATCATCTATTGGAACAAAATGACAAAGGGAACGAAAGGAATGAGCGAAGTAACGGAATCACCAAGACATACAAAATGGATGAAAAAGAGAAACGAATATTTTCAGAGAAACGGTATGGAGGTAGAACAAGCATTGAAAAACTGGGAGGAAGAGCAAAAAATAGAACAATTATTCACACTCAGAAAGACAGAGAGAGACAGACAGACAGAGAGACAGAGACAGACAGAGACATACAGACAGGCAGAGAGACACAGACAGACAGAGACATACAGAGAGACAGAGACGCAGAGAGAGAGACACACACACACACACACAGAGACACACACACAGAGACACACACACACAGACACACACACACAGACACACACACAGACACACACACAGAGAGACACACACACAGAGACACACACACAGAGACACACACACACAGAGACACACACACAGACACACACACACAGACACACACACACAGACACACACACACAGACACAGACACACACACACAGACACAGACACACACACAGACACAGACACACACACAGACACACACACACAGACACAGACAAACACGCAGAGAGAGACACACAGAGAGAGACACACAGAGAGAGACACACAGAGAGAGACACACAGAGAGACACACACAGAGAGACACACACAGAGAGACACACACAGAGAGACACACACAGAGAGACACACACAGAGAGACACACACAGAGAGACACACACACAGAGACACACACACAGAGACACACACAGAGAGACACACACAGAGAGACACACACAGAGAGACACACACAGAGAGACACACACAGAGACACACACAGAGGGACACACAGAGGGACACACAGAGAGAGGCAGAGAGAGTGAGAGAGAGGGAGTGAGAGAGAGAGAGAGAGAGAGAGAGAGAGAGAGAGAGAGAGAGAAATTCAGCACAAATTCAGCATAACAGAATTCAAAATACACGATTAAATATTTTTTATGGGGGGGCAGACATATTTACATACCTACTTTCACACACACACACACACACACACACACACACACACACACACACACACACTTTCGGTAACCTCGCAGGAAAATACACAAAATTTCACAATCACCAACATTTATTCGCGGAAACTCTAAACGAAAAATAAAAGGAGTGAAGTAAAATATTACTTCTTATCCTTTCTAGGGCTGTATGCTCGCGATGCGTACTTATAATGACGTTTATTATGTCAGGTTAGAGAAACCACAATGATCTAGGTAACGTACAACAACAAGCAGCCAGAATCCTCAGCGTATTCTCTAAAACACTGGAGATTTGCAGGCCATCGTGGCTCGCCAGAGATGATAATGAATATAGTATCAAAGTATCACGTTAGCAGACTCGGCAAAAACTAAGTGAAATGTAGCAACGCCATTCTTGGCGCTGGCGACTCGCATGCCTTAGACCAGGCAGTTTCAAGATTGCAAGACAAGTGTTACGAATTGTCAGCAGTCTGGCTGAACAACGATCGAAGAAGGAAGCACGCTACAATTTGTCACTCTGCTGCACAAGATCTGCCCCCCGATGTAACTTGATCTCTAGTAAACAAAACCAAATTTTAATTTTCGCATTCTTAATCAAATGCAATGAAATGCTCATTTTCTGTTTTAAGTTTCTTACTTGGTACAGGTGCGTACGTCTCTGCCTAAACTATTTGCTCCTTACTTCGGCACTCAAATGAACAGGCAAAGACGGTGGATCGGAACCATCCCCTCTCGCGTGCTGGCACTTCAGTCTGCCCTAGTGGCCAGCCGACGCGACCACGTTCCGTAGAAATGGCCCTGCAGCAACTATGTTACCTCTGCAGCGTCACGGACCGAAATACCCTAGCAATCGAGTCCCGACGGTTGCAGATTTTTGACACTGCTCCAACGGTGTCTGTCTCTAGCAGACCAGCTTTCGTCTTCCTCAGTCGTGTCAATGCAGCCTCCAAGTCTCTATTCAAGTAGGCAAAGCGTTTCCAGTGTTTTGAATCCATTTAAGTTTTTCTTTTTTCTGCTGTTGATCAAAGTTAAATGATATGCAAGTTTTTTGACATATATTGTATTTTTTTATTTAGTGTATCTATAATGTTAGGTTCCTTTGTTGAAGTATACAGGTATCATTGTTGTTCTTTAAAATGTAAAAAACATACTCCGAAGTTAATATCATTCATTTTGTTTACATTTTTGAGCTTTGATATTCACAACGAAAGTGTATTAAGTTTCAATGAAGTTGAAAGCTCGTGTGAGTTCCATACACAACGGAACACAAAACGAAATAGTAATATACTTAAGTCCTGAGAGTCGAGACGTTGCAAAAAAATCCTTTCATTTGCGACCAAAAAATAAACGTGGCTTTGAATTTTTGTAGTACAGATGGTGTTCTCTATTGTCACTTTCTCTCGTTTTTGTGGCTTGAATCAATTCTCTCTGTAAAATTCTGTGTGAGGAAGGAGAAGTTGGAGTTATTGGTGAATTGAAGACTAGGGAACTAGCTACGTGAGTCGAAGATAATCATTGATTGAAGGAAAGGTCTAGCCGCCGGCTGATCAGATCGGTAGTTTTTGCGGTCCGATCCATCCCAGGGGAATGCCAGAGTAGTATACCTAAAATTAAACCCGCCACAGATCTTTCACTATCTTTCCTTGATCGATGATTTCCTTGATCCGTGTCCCATCGCTTTTCAGTTTACACACATATACTACACTACTTCACCTGTCAGTAGAGCATTAGGTAGTCTAGAGTTTGTCCAAGCTGCTGCGGAATCTCACAAGGAAGTTATCCGAAGAGAAGAAACATCCACAAGCCGATATGTAGATCAATGCTGAATCTCACAATTCAGCAAAGGAGGAACACAGTGCACTTCACTTACGGTACTAATGCCCTCAGTAGTTGGAGTCCGGGGAATGAATACTCATTAACACGGGAACCACGGTGGTCACTTCAGAAGTGGCGTTGGCGGCGTCGTTAGCGGATTGATTATTTCGTGTTACTGCGTGAACTGCTTAAGTCATTAGTCTCATAATCGAAGTGCATGTTTTTTATGAGATGACGGAGATCTTCCCGCGCTGGTAGGAGAGATCTGACGCCGACCTACAAGTCCCCTAGTGGGGTTTTCTACAAATCACGTATCTCACAACACCAAAAACCGCCCCACCCGGAACAAGCTCTAACCACCCGAGTGGCCTCCTGGCATATATAGGAGCGCAGTGCGTGTATGTGTAACTATGTGTGTAAGTAAGGGGTGAAGATAGGACAAAAAGAAGGAAAGATTTCGCGCGGTCTATGACCCGTTTTTTAGTGTACTGTTCCAGTATCTGCCAGATGTTGGTAGGAGAAAATGAGAAACTAAAGAAAACTTACCGATCGGAACACCCGACCGCTAGAATTCTCCTCCAGACACCTGATTTCGTTCTGTGTAGCTACTGTCCAAAATCCCGCCACCGTCGGGACTCGACCCCTCGGACCTCCCGGTCAGACACACAGCAGTAACCCGAGCTGATGCCCTGAGCCACCGAAGCCGGTGGGCGGGGTCGGGGTCGGGGGCGGGTTGCGTAGGGTCTCGGCATGAGGCGCCGCATGAAATATCGTCGTCGACGCACGCGGCGCCGCGTATTTCACGTCGCGCGCCACGCTTAATGAACTGATTTATTCGCTTTTAATGCGATACGCGACGCCGCCACCGGCGTCGTCGGCGGCGCGCGGGCGCCCCGCGGGACCTACGCGGCCGCCGTTCACCGCGCCCGCGCCCCCCGCGGGGCGTCGCGGCGGCGGCTTCGGGTCTTGCGCCAAGGCCGCAGAGGCCTCCCCGAAGTAGGCGCGACCACCATCATGACACCGCTCGCAATGGACCTGCAAGCCATGTTCTTTCCGCCTGCGTTGCCAAGCGAGAAAATACGAACAGTTGTGAAGTCTCCATACCGCTATGCCAAGAAAGTGATGCCATTGGAGAATGTATGACACCTGCGCTGTCACTGAATCTGCATCTTGAACTATCAACTATCAGCTATCAACAACATCAACGCCATCAACAACATCAACGCCATCAACAACATCAACGCCACCAACAACATCAACGCCACCAACAACATCAACGCCACCGACAACATCAACGCCATCGACAACATCAACGCCATCGACAACATCAACGTCATCGACAACATCAACGTCATCGACAACATCAACGCCATCAACATCAACGCCATGAACAGCATCAACGCCATGAACAGCATCAACGCCATGAACAGCATCAACGCCATGAACAGCATCAACGCCATGAACAGCATCAACGCCATGAACAGCATCAACGCCATGAACAGCATCAACGCCATGGACAGCATCAACGCCATGGACAGCATCAACGCCATGAACAGCATCAACCCCATGAACAGCATCAACGCCATGGACAGCATCAACCCCATGAACAGCATCAACCCCATGAACAGCATCAACCCCATGAACAGCATCAACCCCATGAACAGCATCAACCCCATGAACAGCATCAACCCCATGAACAGCATCAACCCCATGAACAGCATCGACTCCATGAACAGCATCAACCCTGCAACTTCTTCACTCGCATGAGAGGATGAAACGCGGGGACGATCTTGACGATTCTTCGCCACGGGGGGTTTGCGGTGCCGTTGAATCCACCGTCGCCGCCATTGCAGGAGCAACCTCTCCAGGAAACCGCTACCACCGCAAGTTCCTGCAAGCATGCTTTCTTTTTCGCCTGACATCGCGATCCGACAAACCATCTACATATGCGCATATATACAGAAAACTGTCTAAGCATCATTGTGTCAAGTAGTCAATGAAGCTAATAAGTGGATGTCTCTTCTGTTGTCAGCTCATCAACCTCTTTACTTCATCAACATAATCTTCGCATCCACACCATCGTGTCATCACCATCCCCAGACACATATATTGCATTTATACATCAACGGTAGGGACAACAGTATCAACATCAGCATAACAATACCAACAACAATATCATTGATGGTTCCGTACCTAGTGCCCAGAGAATGAGGGAGACTCGCGGAAGACTTCGCAATTAACGGCTGTGCGTGAGCAGTTTGTATCATCCACACCGCAATACGAGCTATCAGACGTACCTACCCCCATCATCATATCGAAGATGTAAATACATTAGATATATATTTTAGGCCAATAAAAGAATCCATATCCCTAACACCGTAACAATGTGATTGGACACTAACAATGGAAAATCCCTCACGTTAACAACAACCTCTATTGCCAGGCGAACAATGGGAGTTACTGTAGACAACACAGTCATTGGAATATAGGTCTCAACAATGTGTACATAATGAGTTCATTAGTACTATCGATTCATAAAACAATCACACACATACACTATTAACATTATCACCCAACATCAACACATCGACAGCATGCATGCATCAAGATAGAAAACGCGCGTCCGCATCATCATTCGACAGCATCAACAGGCGACATCGTCATCATGCGAGAGCGTAAACGCGCGACAGCTTCAACGCGCGAGAGCATTAACGCGTGACAGCGCCATCACACGACAGCGTCAATACACGACAGCGTCAATACACGACAACGTCAACACACGACAACGCGTCAATATGCGACAACGTCAATATACGATAACGCCATTACACGACAGCGTCAATACACGACAGGGTCAACACATAATTGCGTCAACAAACGAAAGCATCAACCCAACATTCCAAAGCCCCTGAATATACCTACGTCATAAATGCTTAACAAGCAGCATAGAGGCATTTATCAAGTTGTTACAATTAATTGACGCAAAACGAATTAATATTAATTTTTAAATTGCCATTTACAGGAAGTTTAAAGGTAATGTTTGTATGAAGCTACCATGATTGATTGCAAACGGCATGACTCTGCATAAAAAAAGTTACGATCTTTCCCTTATGGAGAAAGAAAAAACATGTTATGCAATATTCGGTTCCCGGAAGTAATACATCACGCAATTCTCAACAGGGCGCGGCTGCGATAAAATCGCCAACGTCAATACCGCAAACACTATAATAACGTGACCGGAACATCATGATGAAATTCTATAATAAATCATTAGAAATATCGATCGTATCTTGAGTTGGGGCCCTTGCACGAAGCCCTTCACAGAATTAACTTATTACATTGTTATCCACGCACATTCAAGCTATGAACTTTCAAAAAATTTATCTACTAATATAAAATTGAAATTTGGAAAGAAAAGTGCACATTTTATAACATGTTTATGCAATTATTTTCAATCTCAAGGAAGTAGACACACTGTTCCAAGTTTGGGTGAAATCTTATTAAAAAATAGATATAAGCGACCACTTACAGAATTGTAATCTGAGGATGGGGGTTGTTTTGGATTCTCACTCACCTAGAACAAAAGAGAAAACAATGATACTGTAAAGAATTTCACGAGAGGTTTACTAATTGAACAGCAGGCAATGGAAATGGAAGTTGTGTGGGCACGACATTGACATTTTATCAACAATAAAGATTTTGTTTTCTTCCTAAACTGAGTATTCTTACCATTAAATTTTGCAGAATAGCAATGTTCAGTTGAAATTCTTACAAGAGTAGAGAAATATATTTTCGGCATTGTAGTCAAATTCATCGACACTCAGAATCTCGATGCACAAATATAAATCAAAACTCGAAAAATAGAGTTACGCCCAACAAATCACAGAGTGTAATTAATTAACATGTTTTTCCAAATACAATTTCATCCCGTCAGTGTCATTTGTTCCTATGTAAACGCAGCTTTTTCGAAACTCATTTCATATGTATCCTCATTAGTAGTTATTCACGTAATAATGATAATAAAATGTTACGATAGAAGTACCGCACGTTTTGTTTACTTTCTAAAATGTACAATGTACTACAATTTGCACTTAAATTTGACTATTTATCCTCTAAAACGTTATAGACCTTTGCTCATAGTCAATAGATCATGTCCATGCAAGACTTGCATGGACACTTTTCCTTTACATGACAAACCGATCATTGCTCTTGATAGTGGGTCATGTATTCTTAAAACACTTTTGTTTTATCTACCTAAATTACGAATCTGATCCCAGTTTAGTAAAGTTTGACTCAAGATAACCAAAGTTGACATATGTATATAGAAACATTTATGTAACGTAATAAAAATTAAAAACTGTAAGAGGTATTGGAGAAGAATTCCAATCAGTGTAGGGTTTCTTGAGCACTGGTACTCTGGCTTAACTTGTATGCGTATATTAAGCACTGGTAAGAAAATACTCACTCCCTTGTAATAAGAACTATTTGCAAAGGCGTATTAACTAGAGCTACTACCCCTTATCTTACCGTTCATGACGGAATCAACTTACTGCCGCGAGAACGCAAAGAACAATAATTCGAATAACTATATTCCCCACTGAGCTCAAGAAACATGATCAGACAGTGAAGCTACATTTGTTTCCCGAAGCAAAACAAGGGACCATCTCATCAGTATTTGCTCAAAGGATATAAAACTGGATGCAGAAATTCGAAATGGGGGGGAGGGTCATTGACCCAGAAGTTGAGGTACAATACTTGATTCAGGCATACAGTCTTGGAGAATTATACAGTCAAAATGGTATTTAATGCATTAAATATCATAGGTTAAAACACTTATTTTTCTGTAAGTAAATAATCCATGGCATCAATAATCGAAGAGACTAGAGATAAAGCGAGGGAAATCGCGTTTACCCCAAGAACAGACAGAACCACTGCAGCGCAGAAAGTGCTTGGATTGTGCGTTCGTGCTCAGCATATATTCGGAAGTCTAAGCGCCCGAGGTGTATTTGACGAATAAAATAACATCTTTCACGAAAACAATATTAATAAAAGAATTCGGAGGGAAAGTCCGGATGTTGACTCAATGCGCCAACGCTCAGGGGAATCTCGTTTGAGAGAAAGACGTTGGCGGGGGGGAGAGGATATGAGAGTTTTAAAGAGTCGAATACAGACAAAAATATCTACATAGAAGCACGTATGTTCAGAAAAATATATTATCTCATTGGGTCAAATTATAATACCTTAGCTAAAACATCAAATATAAAAATAAAATATGTAAAAAAGTCTAATAAACTTCTGAACTGAATAACAAAACGCGAAAGTCGATAAATGCTAAGAAATATATTTATTCTTTACGCATTCGTTGAATTCCGTACTAGAACCTGGTGAATATGGGACTTTTTTTTAGATATAATGTAGTTGATAAATGTGTACGTATACAACAATACAATGTGGTGTGAAATGGGAGGGGTAAAAAGATAAGCCACGCAGCAAGCCTCCGAGTATCCGAGGTTAACATCGTTACGTTGGTGAAAATGTGTTTTATTTTGCTACTACATATGTTTTAAAATTTAATTTTCCATTCAAAGTGTTTTCAGAACAATTTTAAATAATCGTGAAAGACAAGAAATCAAGTTCCATTTCGTTTCATAATCCCCCCCCCTCATTTTTGTGTATTAATGTCGACTCTTCATTTCTTCTCAATGATCTGGTATCGTTCGTAAAACATTTTGTTATGAATTGAAACTTGACATTCAAAACTCGTAATGATCACTCCCTCACCAAGTAAATGGAGACGACACACTTTTCAAGCAGCAACGATCAATGAGCCACACCAGCACATCGCTCGTAATAAGATAATTGCATTCGACTGAGCGGGCAATTTGGAGAAGCTCGTCCGGTTTTACTCCTGTCTCCGCTGATTCTGCCAACCGTTTCTTTCACAGCAAGGGAATTTCAAACACGATTTCACATTTCGATGCACACGTGTAGATAATTGCACGTGTGGTTGTTCTACATATTTTCGCAATTCAAACAAGAATTCCCGCCCGCCTCCAGGCAAGCAGAAAAAAGTGTTCGGAATGCTAATCAATGCAGAGTTCCACACGTACGGACAAGGTCGTAAGTAATTACAGTGGTAATAATTTCGATGCAATCGTTACAGTTTAAAATGGTTTCTACTAGATTTAATTAGTGGAATGAAGAAACGTTATCGCGCATTTGAGACATTCATTGGTGTATTTTCAGAACAGCATTAAATTTAAAACAAACTTTTAAAAATCTTTTCACCAATTGCGTTTCGTAAGGGAATTTGCATTGATATCTGCAATGGTGTTTAACTTATCGTAGAAAAACGTAAAATTCATCATTTTGTTTAGTCTTCATTGAGAGCAGACAAAAATTTAAATATCATTGATGTGATTTATATTATTTAAATATATAAATTTATTTATCATATAAATATATAATATAAATTTAAATATCACTGATTACAAAAAGCAATCACCAATCTAAAACTTATAGCAACAAACGCAATTAAAAACTGACATACAATTCCACTTTAAAACATTTTGCTCTTAGTTGTCATGAGGAGTAAACTACTCCCTAATATTAAATCAAGATTTCCAAAAATAGAATCTAATACAATGAATACAACGAATAATTTCTGAAAAAAATTTATCTCTGAAACAAATGTGGCGTGTTTTGTCAATTGTTAGAAAATGTGCTTTCGGAACTAACACAGTAATATCATACAACGATTTTGTATGCAGGGACACCTCGAAATGTTTCTTCTCTAGTCATTATTTGAAGATACATCGGGATCATCACATGCAGAATCAAGTCTGATCACAATGCCTCTTCAACAACAGTAATCTGAGGCATAATACGTATATCAATTCCTTTCCATCTAATCTGAGAAGACGAGCGGAATTCATGTTAATGATGTAAGTGATGATTTTTTGCATATTTTGCTCTGTATTTTGTCATAAACGCTAGTGAGTCCACATTCGTCATTGATCAATTGTGATTCCGGGCGCGTCAACGACTGAGGTCACTAGTCCCGTAAGTGTAGTGCATGTTTTATCGCTAGGTGGCAGTGATCTTCCCCACTGGATAGCGAGATCCGGCGCCGACCTACCGTCGGACAAGTTGTAAGTTCCTGACCGGTCTCCCGGGATGTGTGGTAGTGTAGTGCATGTTAGTGTACGTTTCTGAGTAAGGGGAGAGAATAGGACAAGGAAGAGGAAGGAAATATCGAGCGTGGTCCGTGGCCCGTTAGTTAGGTTACTGCTTCGACATTCGCCTGGTGTTGATCGAAAAAAAACACGGAAAATTACCGATCAGAGCAGCCGGCGAATTCTCCTCCAGACAGCGACTGAATTCGTCTTTGAGCTTCACCGCAAGTTGCACAAGCAGAAAATGGAATTTCACCGACTGTCCCTATTATCAGATACATCCGTCTCGGTAACATCCAGCACAGAGTATTGATAACAAGAAGTTTTTAAATATTGTCAAACCTTTTCTCGAAGATTTCTACGTACGAAAACGCCCACCTCCAGCAGAGATCCTTTATTCCTGCTTCCACCGGGTTCTTCAAATTAGTACGATTTCCTCTCGTCCCCTTTCCACGCCTGCTCAGACTTCAATACGAAGAGAAGGCAGGTGCAAAATTTTACCTATTTGCTCATTAATAACACTGGTTTCTTTTGAAAAACTAAATTCAAGGAAAGATCATCAATGACAAGAACGTTTATAATTAAACGTATCTTCTTAGTTTCAAGCACACTCAATCCACATTCGCAGCCGTAATTCCTGTTTGTAGCGTGTTTCCATCCACTTTTGGTAAACGTGTCTTTGCACATGCGTAGATTGGACAAGCAAAAGAAATTACTAACCACATATCCTGAACATTAATTTCCCTGGCACAGAAATTTCTAGAACTCACTTTCCCATTCAGAGAATCAGTTACCTGCGGCAAAGTAACCTTCAAAAGAGAGCGTTGTTGTCAGTAAGTTAGTGAATATTTTTACACGCTTTCTCTTAGCTTCCAACATACCGAAACTCCACCTGCAGCCTGAATATCTGATTATAGTGCCCATGAGTACGCTTTCGCAGCTGGTCTGATGCAGGCTGTGCTGAGAATAAAATGTAAATAAGGTCTTGCAAAAATAAGCTAGTTAAGTACCAAAATTTTCAAAACGAAGTTTTTGACATGAAAATATTATATAAATTGACGCCAATCACAGATAAAACAGCGATGTTCTAAACACCCTTCAAGCAGTTCAGATATCCACACTGTGATGGCTCTGGTTGTGTGTCAAGAATACGTATTTATACAGTTTTTATTGATTTACCGAATAAAACAACATGTTTGGCACTTAGCTCTCTTAGCTTTGCAAGGCATCAAATAATGTCGTATCCTCAGCATTAGGTACATTAGATACACTCAGCATTACATACAAACAGTGTCGGTTTCAATACAGGGTTCCAATGACATCAGCAAGTGTCACACTTATCTTCAAGATTCAACCATAACGGACCCCCTCTCCCAGCTGATTCTTTTTTCCAGCTTCCAATTCTCCGCCGCGCTGATGGGTTACCTTTCATATCATGCAATGGGAGATGCATACAATCCCATCTCTATGCAGTTACCCAGGCTACCTTACGTTGAAAATGCTCGATGAAACACTGAATTACCAATTCCTAGCTTCAGATAATTCTGGTAAATTTGCCTTGAACACAGGATCATCATCAAGGTCGAGGACAATTTCTTACGCATTCTCTTTGTTTCCTTCGTACCAAATCCCCGATCCTAACTTTCAGCGCCTGGATCTCTGCGACATAAATAAACTCGCTTTCTTCTCAATAATTGGCTAGACTATAGAATGTGGAGAATGTACAGCCGAAAATTTACTCATCCGCCAATTTCTAATACTACAGTTCCCTCATAAAGCAAACCTCTAGATGTAATCGAGCTTGTGAATGTTTTGACACATATCCTCGTAGTTTCCAGCGCCCCTAATCCTCACCTTGTGCACGGCCCCCAGTTTCCAGCACCACCGACTCCGCCCCTGTGCCTGCGCGCGCCGGGCACGGCGCGGTCCGAGGGCCGTTAAATATTCGGCAACGGCCATTACCATCCCATTCGCCGCGCTCGCTTCAGGAAGCGCTGGCGCCGCGGGCGTGGGAGGGGAGGGGCGGGGAAGGGGGGCTGGGGGGCGGGGCAGAGGGGAGCACCAAGCAGAGAGAGGCGTCTCTATCAGGCGGCGGCGTAATGACTGCAATTACGACGCGATACGTCTCAAGCAGCGCGGACCACCGGGTGAACAGAGCGTGCGAGATGCGGAGGACAGAGCCTGCCCGAGACATCTGACAAGAAGCGCGTTCTTATTCTCAAGAGCATGGGTGTAACTTACGACGAAGACGGCTGATGCCCCCTCCCCTGTTATATTTCGAGCTTCATTCAATTTTTGTAATCATGTAAAATGTTTTTCGAACTGCTGTTCGGGTTTGTAAATTAAAAGCAACCAAAAAGAGGAATGAAAATCCCTCAATGGTCGGCGACCGTTAAGAATTTTACAGTCCACCGATCGTTAAAAACATTGAAAATAAATGAGTTGGATCTGAATATGGTGACTCAGTACTTCATGAAAAGTTATTCCATATTTATATTATTTCTCTCGCGAAGGTGGTATTAGGAGAAGAATTACGCGACACCCAGCAGACATCACAGATCACAGATTTGGTTGATATATATATATATATATATATATATATATATATATATATATATATATATATATATATATATAATTGGCTATTCCTCGGTTACGAACTCAAACGCTTAATTTTTTTCTCTATATTGGTTTTATGGCGTCAATAACTAAAAAAATTGTTAATCAGATATCAAAAACCCTTTTGAAAACCAGTTATATTACTTCTAGTTATTACAAATAAATGGTAATCTATCGAAACCAAATTTATAATGAATAATAATACAAATGAGTGTCATTTTCCATTCCACGAAAACATCTTTGCAAATTTCTCGGAAGCGTCACGCTAGACGTCATGAAAGAAATGACAAGGCTTCTTTCTCAGACTAGCATTCTGCTCAATTAGGCTGGTATCTATATTACTAATTACGTATGCGAGCAGAAATTGTGATAAAACTAAGCAGCTAAAACTAAAACTAAGCGTACGATGGCATGTGATGGGTGTCAATGGTTTGCTTACCCCCCAGGGACAAAAAAAATAGATTTTCAATAAAAATGCAAATAATGTTATTCCACTTCTTCTCATCCTGCACATACCACCCACAAACAATCCTTGCTTACGACACAGCCGACGTCACGGGTCAGCAAGGCTCCTAAGAAGACCTCGACCGTGTTAAGTCTTTGCTATTTACATTTTGGAACTGCAGCTTTCGTGATGTTTTTGATATGAAAAGAACTGATGTACTGCATTAATTCTATAGCAACTGGTCGAAATTACAAGACTGTTTTTGTTAAAATATTTAATTTATTGCCGTGTTATATGCATTTTATTCGTTATTGAACAATGTGGTGCTACTTTTGAGAAAGCAATTTTGTGTGGTTTTCTTCAACGGCATTTTTGCTCCTGCATACAATGAACTATATCTTCTCCTACTTAATAATAATAATATTAATAATAATCTAATAATATTACTAAAATGCATTATTATCTACAGATCATACGAATAATTAAGTTCAAGAAGGCTATATATATATATATATATATATATATATATATATATATATATATATAGCCTTATATATATATATATAGCCTTATATATATAGCCTTATATATATATATATATATATATATATATATATATATATGCTATTAACATACAGTACGAGAACATTCTGAAAGCACATGTCATCTGCAGGATAAAGTCTTCAAAATTTTAAATTTGATGTTTTCTCAAAACACACAAAAAAACCCGCAGCTTTTCCAGGATGTGTTTCAATGAAAAGCGTTACCGCTACCCTTGGGGTACTCCACATCGCGCATACTGGCCCGCCGCATCGTCCACGCCTCTTCCACCGTGACGCAAGCGCGGCTTCTGAACATTCGTCTCGGTGCCGGCCAATTGCTACCGCGCTACCGCCAAGGCGCTCGCGACGGAACAGGCCGGGGGCGGCACGAGAGGCGTGGGATAGAGGAGAAAGAGGGTGGGAGAGGCGGGGTGTATTGGGAGGAAAAGTGACTCGGGCTGGAAAGAGAAATTTCCGATACACAGGCAGGGAAAGGAGTGTGAGTAACGGGACTGAGAGTTTGCGAGGAGTGAGGTGGGTGAGGATATGAGTAAAGTTGGGGAAGAGGCGAAGAGTGCGACGTTGGTTTGTGATGAGTGCACCTGTGGGAGAAACCACGGGCTGTGGATAATGTGATTTGGGCAGTGTGCTGTGAGCAGTTGCGGGTAGGTCATGATTGATGGTGATCAGCGATAGGCAGTAGACGATCAATGCGCGGTGGGCAGAAGAAGGTGGCACGTGAGTGGACGGCAGTGAGCGGAGGGCACTGAGCGGAGGGCACTAAGCGAAGGGCACTGAGCGAATCGCAGTAAGCGGAGGGCAGTGAGCGGAGGGTAGTGAGCGGAGTGCACTGAGCGGATGGCGGTGAGCGGATCGCAGTAAGCGGCGGGTAGTAAGCTGTGAGTAGCGAGTGGAGGGCTGTGAGCGGCGGACAGTGAGTGGTAGTTAATAGACTGTGGGTAATGGTTTCTGAGAGGTGGGCAGGGGGCGGTGAGCAGTGACTATTGAGTGCTGGGTGTGGGGTAGTGGAGAGAGTGAGTGGCGGGCAGTGAGCAAAGGTGGGTCGGCGAATGGCCCCGCGGGCGGCACGTTGCCACACAAGGCGAAGTAGCGGCGGTGGCGGGGCGGAGGCGCGGCGGCGCAACAGCGGACGGAGGGTAAATATTCCGAGGCGTATTTCCATACGCCGAGGCGCGTAATGGCATAAACACGTAGCCCGGATCTGATAGCGCGCCCTGGCGGAGGGCCGCCGCCGCCACCACCACCGCCACTACCGCCGTCGGGCGACCGGAGTTTAGGGGTGGGGGCGATGGGGGTGGGGGGAGGTGCGGGGCGACACGTAACGTGCGCTCGCCCGCGACCTGACGTGTGGACACAAAAACGCCTTCGTCCTCCGTTCCCGCCCCCGCACCGCCATCGCCGTTGCCGTCACCAGCGACCGCTGTCTCTGGTTGTTGTCTCTTCCGGGTGAGTCCACGGCCACACACAGCCTATGCGATGGCTGTCCATTGCAAACACAACAATCACACGTCATGTCGCAGAGAGCTAACAAGAGTTCATATTCAAGGGTGACGTTATGATGATTCTTATTGCTTAGATGCCTCACGTTCCGCACTCCGTACGTATCTGCATTGTCATTATCATGGGATTTTACTTCAAATAATTATTATAATTCCTTGCGACAAGGAAATGTGCTGCAGCAAACCAAAATCTAAGTCACAAACCAGGAAGGTAACATCATGATAAATATATGAAACCCCATTAACATCATACTTCAGACGAACTTTCTCCCCTCTTTTCACAAACTTTAATCATTCTGTTTTAAAATTTATTTCCTTTTCTCCCCCAATCCTTCCCGTCATTTCAGTCTGCATTAATTTACACTTCGCTTCCACAAACCCCTACCCTTCATTCAAACCTTGCTGTCTCTTATTTCACACAACCTCGCACGAATCTGATTTCCCAGGTGCTTCTTGTACTTGGACGAGAGTAAAGCAGACTCTCACTCATTTCTCGCTGATGGTTGCCGAAAATTCTGAGAACGACGCCGTGGACGCTTGAGGAATTCCAAATGTAGCCGCAGTGTAGCAATGCGTCTCACCATAGCACCTGAACTACGTGGGTCGCAAATGACACTGCAATATTCGCGAATCATGATTTTATGAACTTTGAGCTTCCAACAACTTGCAAATTGATTTGCAATGATGTAACCTGCTCTCAACAGCGGAAAATAAAAATAAATTAACACATTCCGTGTTAACATCTTTTTGCTTTGTGAAGTGCTCTTGCCTCCCCCGTTTAAAATATAAAATGCAACTATACTATATCTAACCGGACACACTCCTCTTAAATATTTAGGATTAATGGTGGATTAAAAATTGCGCAGATCATAAAAAGATGACCTCTAATAAAACATGACAAATTAGCGAAATAATATCAAGAACTTGAAATGGACACTAATCATCAAATTTATGTTCAGATCTATTTTATGAGATAAATTATTTTCAGCTCTCCCTCCTAGAGCCGATGAGATATTTTTGACATATTTTCTAATCAATATATTAATTAATGCGCAGCAAATAATTATAAAAAAAGAATTACAAACAAAAATTAAATCCACTGTTAAAGAAATGTTCTTGTTCTTGAAAGCGCAATTTACACAAAATATTCGTACACCATACTGATCATCCTGGTTCTTCTACCTGGACGAGTGCAAAGCCATTTTTCACGCATTTCCATCACCGCCCACTACCGGAAATTCCGAGAAGCGCGACACGATCGCGTGGAGAATTCCAAATGTAACCGTACGGCGGCAATGCGTGACAGGGCGGCGTCGAAATTCCAACCCAACCCGGCCCGGCCCGGCCCAAAACGACACGACAGGACACCACAGAGCACGACACGCGGCCAGGCCGCGAGGTTGGGGGCGCCGCAAGAAGTGAAAATTAACCTCCCGGTCGATGGTTCCCCCTTAAAAAGAGCCCTCTGCGCCACATATAAATTATCCACTTAATCAATTCTGCTCTCGCGCGTGCAGTTTGCTGGTGTTTAACGGTTTCCGTAAAACGTCCTCACGCTACCGATTCGCTCGACTCCGTCCTGAGAAAAAAAATCGTAACTACCTCCCGTCCTACACGAACAATGTATAATTTACGCAGCCGGCTTCTGTGTACGCTCGATCAATACACGTGTATATCATTTTTGTTGCAGAGTAAACATTGTGTGACTCAGAAATGTCGAACAATCTGAATGTACCGCATGGTGCCACTGGAGATGCGATTTCTGTTTTTGGGGGATAAAATGAACGGTGAATTGTGAGCGGTGGCTTGAACGGTTGTGAGCAAGAAATGGTAACCCACAAGAGACTAGTTTTGCATCAATAGCCATACTACCGACAATAATAAAAAAAATCAAAAATTAAATTTTGTTTAAAAACTTTGCTTTAAGAACCACTTGGCTTTATTCTCTCGAGAAACATTTCAAAACCAAAACTTTCAATGCACCAGATATTTATGAGACACTATTCTTAACTATTCTTTCCGTTTGTGAATTGTGGGTTATCATGTTTATGCCCACAACCCTTCAATTATAAGCGGTGAACTGCAAGTACACTGATCCGGAAAGACAAGAACACTGGCTCTCTCTGAAAATAATTCTCTCTCACGTTTAAGCAACTCACAAAACCTGCAAAATGTACCACCTAAAAGAGAAAATAATAAAATTGAAGAAAGAATAATGAAGAAAGAGTATAGAATAAAGTGTGCTAGGAAAGTCTCTCCGCAGGGGCACTTTGCCGGTGAGAGCGCTAGCAAAAGAAATTACGTTGGTAGCACGAACTGCAGTTTGTAATAAAAGGAAACGTAAAGTGCATATTCACAACAATCAGAGAAGATGATAAACGTTTTGTCCTCTTAACTTGTTTTTTCCAGTGATCTAGTTGCTATCAACATAAATACAATTTTTAATTGGAGATCCTCAATCGGGTCGGTGCGACGAGACTTTCCTGGCGCAATGAATGTTTGGAAGTGCAGTTCATTGAGCTCCTTATCTTTGGTCATTGGTCTTAGTAACATATCCGTGAAGTTATTTGAATAACTAATAACACAGAAATGAAAGATGGTGGCAAAATGTGCGCACCTTTGGCGCTACAAGGATTAATAATGAAATATGTTTTCTATCCTCTTACGCCTGATACTATGAGAAAAATAGAAAATATAACCAGCAAATATTTTATTTTCGATCTTTTTCGTTGACGCACTTTACCGCATTCTTTCAAATTCTGAAGCAGTGGGTAACCGCTCAGTAATAGTTTTTCTGGCACTAGAAGTAAAATAAATATAAAAGAAAGTTTGTTTTCAATTAAGATAAATAAAATTTCTCTGAACTTATGTTTGGTACTGTAATATAAATCAAATATAAAAATCCTTCAAATAGGAAAAAACTATTCTTAATTGAGCGTGCACACTTAATCATTATACAAACATTCCGTGAAGTTAATTTTTTCATATTCAAAACACAATGGTAAGCATAAACTAACTGAAAAAATATTAGAGAAATATATTACTTATCGCATTGAATAAAAAGCACAATCACAGATGTACATGAAAAGCTACAAATCGTAAAAAAATCCCTTGTTGAGAGTTAAGCTCTTACAACGGTTTTAATTTACCTCTTGTATCCATCCTTGAGAAGAGGTATTTTACCACGGGCAGCAAAAGTAAGATGCAAGGATGGTGATTCTTTTAATTTTCACTGGGGAGCGTTCAGAAGTGAAAAAGTTTAATAGCAGTCAAAAGTTTTCAATATTTCTAAAATTTTCCGAATGCTCAAATTAATTCTATCAATGCATTTTTATGTTATTCTGAATATTCATCTTTTGAGGTCTTTCTTGTAAGTACTAGTACCTTCAGTTTAGTTAGTTGACGCCTTATTTTACGTGGCGAGACTCGGGCCATCAGACCCGCTCTTCCGTCTCACCACGCAAATTTCGCTACGCTCCTTTCACCATCGAGTGGAGAAAGGAGGTATTATCCTGGGCGACGAAACCGGCGATTTGAATTTAGCTCAGAGGCTTCATTTAGGCTTGAGGATGTTTTACATGCAGCAAATCTACTACATGGGAGAGCCGACTTTACTTCCCTTCGAAGGAAGGTGTTTCGCCCTTAAATCCCTTCAGTCGGGCTTGAACCCGCTAACTTGGGTACAACAGCCCGGTACGCTAACCGTTGTACCACCGAATCCACAAAAATTTAGTTTAGTATTACGATAATTTCTGATTTGCGATTTTTCAAATGCTTAAATTCATCCATTTTCTTAATACGTCAAATTTTCACTGACTACCCCGTGAATTTTTACCCAGCTTAGAAGATATGCTACTATGCAGCAGCTTGTTTTGATGTAAAATATTATGCAAAATGCATCCAATGATCCTCCACCCAGAAACCTGTATGTATTCTTAGGTTCCAAATCGCATTTTATCTTGTTGTGTTCCTGTATAAAAATATTCTTCCGCGCATCCTACGACAATGGTTTTATTGTCGTAAGTTTCTTTGTAACATCTGTTCACTAAAGTGAGCGTGCTTTTATCATTTCATCACGTAGCCAAGGCATCCAATTTATAAGTATAATAATGAAGTGATTCTTCCAGTTCTGAATGGGGTACGGCGGTATTATAATGATGACCTTGGCGGGCCCTTTAAATGGTTATAAACCATATGTCTTCGGGACATTACAAAATGTTACACTTTACAAAATAAAACGGCGCTTAATTGAATTATTTTGCTGGGGGAAAAAACGTTTCAACACGTGGTGCCGACACGAAGCTGTAAAGTTCTCATTGAGATGTCTTTAAAATAGTTTTAGCTTGGGTTTTCGTAAACGTTTCTTTGCTACAAAAAGTAGTATTTAATAATGCGATTGTAAACTCTTTCGCAGTTTCTTTGCAAAACGCTGATGTGACCGTATTTGCTAAGCAACAACCATTAAGTATCAGTCACATATAATTATCACAATTCAAAATCCAAATATGAGAAAAAATGCATTGATAATTCCGCCGAACGCAAACAATTTCCCGCTTAACTTGTAGAACATCACAAGAAAACCAGAAGCGGTACGACACCGAAGTAAAATTCCGAAAAACTGAACAAATAATTCCGGCAAAACTGAACACGTTTCCGCTCAACTTGCCGAACAGCCCGGAGCTTTGCTGTGAACCGTTCGTGACGGCGGCGGCGGGCGACTGAAGGCGTGGGCGGGCGCTCGGCCGTCACGCCACTGGCCTCCCACCGCCATCGCCCCGTCGGCCTCCGTCTCCACCCCGCTTCGGCCCTTCCCACCGGGAGCGGTGGCTCAGGACATCAACTGATATCACTGACCGGGAGATCTTAGCCTTCCACTCCCTACGATAGCAGGGTTTTCGACACTAGCTTGTCGGCTACGTCGAATTCAGTCGCTGTCTGGAGGAGAATCCTAGCGGCCGGCTGCTCTGATCGCTAGTTTTCCGTGGTATCTCCGATCAACACCAGGCGAATGCTGGAGCAGTACCCTACCAAACGGCTCACAGACCGCGTGCAGTCTTTACTTCATCTTCTTGGTCACATTCACTCTCACACACACACACACGCACACACACACACACTAACATGCACTACACTACCACACATGCCGGGAGATCCGTCGGGAACTTAGAACTCGTTCCGTCTGGGGCAATGCCCCGCTGGTGGAAGATACCTGGTATGGGAAAACCCCACAAGTCGACGGTAGGTTTGCGCCGAATCTCGCCATCCAGTAGGGGAAGATCAACGCCTGATGAAAAATTTGCACTACACTTACGGAACTAACAACCTCAGTAGTACACACGCACGGACTCGCTAACAATCAATCAATCAATCGGTCCTTCGCACCACCTCTCCCTTTGACCTTGATACCAGCCTTTGCCTCGGATTTCTACTCGCCCCGTCCCTGTCTCTGTCTCAACCCCCACTCACGTTCCTTCCCACCCAACCTTCCCTTTCCTCGCCTTTGAAATCAGCCTCTCGTTTGATTCCTACTCCGTTCCCTCCGTTCCCCACGTCCACACACCCATCTTCTCACTCAGGCTTTGCTTTCTCCATCGTCAGTACATCGCCACCACCCTATGTCATCCCACTGTCATCTCCTCCGTCGCCCTCTCCTCCGGGAACAAACCCCGCCACCATCCCGTTCTCAGCTATGTCTCTTCCCCCTCCCTCGTCTCTACTCCAATCCGCCCCAGTTTCCACATCCAACCCCACTTTCTCCACGGTCCTACCCCACCCCACACGTGCCCTTACCCATGCTCTGAACTCACCCCCTTCCAAACCATGTGTTCCGTTCCGTGTCCCATATTCAGTTCGTTCTTCGCTTTCCTTTGAACCCGTCTACACCGTAGGTCTGCCTTCTCCCGCGCCCCTGCCCTCACCCTCGCCCTCGGCCTCACCCATGCCCTGGCATTCCCCCGTCCGAGTCACCTGCTTGGCTCCGCTCCGCTCCCTCCTCCTGCCCACACCAGACCCGTCCTATCCCCTTCCCCGAGATCCGCTTCCGCCACGGGTCTATCATCTCCCCGCCCCCGCTCCCGTCCTGCGCCGCCCTCCCGCTCGTCCCTCGCGTCGCGTGCGCGGGCTCGCGGCACGCCCCCCACGGTGCCCGCCGCGTCCGTCCGCCGCCGCCGCTGCTGAATTCTTCAGCCGTGTTTTCCAAATCCCTCCAACACTCCGGGACAAAACGCAACTTTGCTGCCAGCGGATCGGCCGAGCGCGCTCACCCCTCCAAGCAGCCGCAGAGATTGGAATCTCCAGGAAGTTTCGTGTCCCTGCCTGTGTCGTTTGCCATGCATCCCACCGGCTGATGTGGTGCAGTGCAACATTGCCGTTGCCTCTGCAGCATCGCGCACTGACAGAATCTCAGAGATCGAGTCCCGGCGGTGGTTTCGACGCTAACTTCGGAGCTACGGAGAATTCAACCACTCGAGGAGGGTGAGAATTCGAGCGGTCGGCTGTTTCGACCTGCAGTTTTTCTTAGTTCGTCCCATCAGTAGCAGACGAATAACGGAGCAGTAACCTAACAAACGGGGTATGGATCGTGCGCGATCTTCTCTTCCTCTTCTTTGCACTTACACAAGCTCTTTTTCACATAGATGTACTGGACCAGTCCGTACATCTTGTCCCAGCAGAGACGATGCTTCGCTTAGGGATACGGGGAGATAGAAAAACTCTCCTAGCCGACGTGTAGGTAGGCGCCGGTTCCCGCGTTCCAGCGAGGAACACCGCCACATCCCAAGAGAGAACATTCACTACACATACGAGACAAATCAAAACAGTAGTTGATGGAATTGAAAGCACTAAATATTCAATCAATAATTTGAAGTTCCTAGTATCTATTGACATGTGCGTTTTCCTTGCAATGTCTCAGTATATGTTGCTGTGTGAAGATGGGAAAACTCACTTCTCAAGTTGAGAAGGCCAGAATACGGCGTGCGGATGTATTCGTGCTAACCACACGTATCCCCTTAACCATGGCCGCGGGGCCGGAACGCTGCTGGTAGGTCATGGCCCGTACGCAGGCTGTCACGACCATGTCACGGCCATGTACAAGACAGTATCTATTCGCAATATATCTATTCGCGCTCTGTCTTGAGAAGAGTAGACCGGAATGTAGGTAACCATCAGGTGACACCAAACAATTTTTTACGGGGAGGGAGAGCATTTCCTTCTTCATTATTTAGTGACTTCATGTTGCTTTGCACCCTCCTTGCGGTTCAGACAGGCGGATATGTCTCAAATAACCAACCATTCGTGGTGTTGCGTCTTCTACTGAAACGCACGCGGCAGCGTGCTGCACAATTTACATCGTGGACACTTTCAGAGTGGACGCGTGTAGAATGCATCACAATGGGCAGGAAGCGAGGGAGGCCGAGCCTAATGGTGCAGTTCGATAGGTTACGCGTCACAGTAGTGCCAGACGTGTCGCAAGACTCGGCGGGCAGTGGCACCCGGCGGACAGTAGCAACGGTGGGTGGCGACGCAGCCTCAGCGAGGCTATTAAGGCCCTGAAAAGGGCAGCTTTGTTACTCAAACTTTTGTCGCGAGACCTTCGTGAAACGCGAGTGTGAGTGGGAGGCCGCGAGCTTGCGGGTATGAGCGCCAGGCTCATGTTAACAGTGCATTCGGCAGTTAGCGGATGCTAACGGAGAGCAAATGCTTCTGTAGTAAATGGTAGAGCAGTTATGTGTGTATATGTAAATAAACTGTGTATATACCAAAGCCGTCTTGTCTGTGATTTATTCAATCCACGATGTCACAGTGGGCAAGTACCATATGTCTCTTCACTGGGCCACATTACCTAATACTCTGGCAGCGTCCGTTATCCTGACCGGTGAAATCAGTGAGATAGAGGACTAAAACTGCTTCTGATGGAGCGTCGTCTATTAAGAGTTCATCAGTAGCCCTTTCCCGAGTTAGTTTTCAGGAACATCATGCAATCGATTATATTTCTCCAGCTTACTGCAGTCAGGAAAGTTTACTGCAGTCAGCATTTAATACTTTGACTATCGCCCTCAACGACTGTTCTCAGCAATCTGTCAGGTACACTGTCCTGAAATCATGTATATCCTTGAACCTTATGTGTTAAACATATTAAACAACGAAATACTTATAATGTAAATTTTAATGACCTGATAAATACTTCTATTAAAAATTTTATGCACTTTTTGAGAAACCAAAAATATTCATCAAAGTAGATTTTATGGCAGGTTATTCAGTGCATTTAGCAGCATCCGCACAAAAAGTTTAATAAGACCCATACCAGAAATTTTCAAATCAACTATTTGCTCCGCGTCACTACTAATCTGGAATCGGTAGCTATCAATCACACTCCACCACTTCCACCATGTCCCCTTCATTATTCTGACTTACATATTTACCAGTATTGTCACATTCAATTACGCGTCCTCTTCACCTTGCTTACCCTTCGTTCCTTTCATCGCCTTTAATTCCTACTCTCGCGATTGTTTTCAAGCCTTGATTCCCATGCTGTGTATGCAATCCACACCATTTACAGCTAATGCACGAACAAGGCTAACTAAACCCTCCATGGCTTTAATGGGGTCCCACATTTCCACAAACCATTTACCACGAACGTATTCTTGCCGTTACATCCGTACTGATGAGCATATACAGTCAGCCTAATCATTTACTTTCACAGTTCTCATCGCCTTTATCTACCTTCTTGCCTATTCTACTCTAACTCCTTGACTCAACCCGTCAAACATTTCATGCCATTTCTTTCCAACTTCTTCGTTTTTTATTCAACTCTCCCGTCAGCCCCTAAGCAACTTATGCCATTTCTTTCTACACGCATTCTTTATTTCCTTCACTCATCCTTCACTTCTTTCATCTCCTCCTTTATTCAACCCCTGACAGGTAACTTCCGTCATTTCTTTCCATCAACCTCTTCCTCCTCCTTGACTCAGTCAGTGTCAGCATCCCATCTTCCTCCTCCTCCTCCTCTTCATTCTCATCCCCCGTCTCCACCCCACCCCTCCTTGCTTTCCGTACCCACCGGGGGCAACTTTCTCCGGTGGTGAGGAATCGAACCTCGCGATCTGTGATCGCCGAGGTGAAAGGAAAACTCTCTGATCCTTCGCTGCAGCTGGGTGGGACGGGGAGGTCGGCGCGGCTTTCGGAACGCACCCCGGGGTAGGGAAAGGGAGGGGGAGCGAGAGGGGAGGGGGGGAGAGAGGTTGAGGAAACCGCAGCGCCCTGTTAGGATGGGGAAGCTTTCTCCAGACTTGCCGAGATCTCGATGTTAGGAGATTTATGGCCGACTGCAATAGCGAGTTGAAAGGGATCGATAGTGTTTGTGAGTTCTTAACCGATAGTTCAATTTGTATAATTTGCAAAATAATTGCAGAACTTAATCAATTGATTAACGTAATAATGATGTAATAAAACATCCTTTTTATTCGTGGCTGGTTCAAACTTACAAATTCGTGCAATGTTCTTGAACAAAATAAAAGCTGTTAATGCTGTATATTCCTAATTTGTTGACTCTTTTCTCTTTCACATTCCGTAACTGGTCTTCGCTTTGTTTGAATTTTTGCAATCACAATACTTATAATATCCTAAGGAAAAGGAAAAATTACCAGAGAACACAAATTCAGAAAATGAACAACCAGAGATGATTTAAAACTATCGGAAACTAAACTATCATAGGTAAAAAAAACATATGAAGCTTTACAAAAACCATTTCCCCCCTTTAAAATGCGATCTTATATATTATGAATGAGATATTATCAATGATTCAAGTTTAAAGGAAAGAACAGATCCTTCTGTAGAGCTAGTTTTCATGTTGCTGTTCATGACTTATCTTCGAAAAGAAAGCTATAAAGATTAATATGTTCAACAAAAAAATACTTTAATATTTCATATTTTGGACAAAATTTTAACTTACTTTCTTGAACATTGTTAACAGAATATCACAAACGGAGTAGTCACAAAATATAATTTAAAATGTCTGTCACCTACGACAAGATAGAACGAAGAACTGAGCAGGTCACATGACAAACAACGAACATTGAGGAAGGAGAGAGTAATGGACTTGATTGACGTAACAAAACAACACAATATAATATCTACGAGTCCCCACTCTGCATTCAGCCATCGAATCTCATCTACGCATTATATAATTCTGAATAAATATTTCCTCTCTTCACCCCACTTCACAGTCTCCTCCAAAATCGGCGGATTTTGCGGGGGCTGGGCTGCGGACATTTTAAAAAACACCTCCATCAAGGGACCGCATGGGAACGCTGCTAAATTTAGCAGCCGTATAAGGGCGGACGAGTTCCGGGACGTGATAGCTCAGCGTGAACCGTCGAAAATCTCGCGGAAACCGCGGAATTACAACCTCGTCGGCAACAGCGGTGCCGCGCGAGCCGATATTTCGTCGAACTCCATAACGCATTCCCGTGTTTTTCAAAGAACGCTCCGCCGCCGACGTCGACGCCACTCCCACCGTCGGTCGCAGCTGCCAGCCGCGTCGGACTCTGGGAAATTCATTCCTCTCCGGCCATGAAGAAGCTGGTATTACGGAAGGTAAATGAGGCGTCAATATGGCATGGACACCAGTGTCCAGCGACGCCGCCGCCCCCTTCGTCACAGTCCTCACCGCCGCCCTTCTCACGGTACTTTTGTATTGCTCCCAAATACGCCGCTCCCTCCCCGTCTCGTGACCATATCCCTCTCAGATTCAAATCCTACCGCCCCCGCCACTCTCATCACCGGCAAGTCGGAAATTCTTGCCTTCATTCCTACTACCATTCCTCCCTTTCATCCTCCCTCCGTACCTGTCTCCCTCTCTTTTTTCTCTCCTCCATCTCTTCTTTCTCTCCTCCCTCTCTTCTTTCTCTCCTCCCTCTCTTCTTTCTTTCCTCCCTCTCTTCTTTCTTTCCTCCCTCTCTTCTTTCTTTCCTCCCTCTCTTCTTTCTTTCCTCCCTCTCTTCTTTCTTTCCTCCCTCTTCTTTCTTTCCTCCCTCTCTTCTTTCTTTTCTCCCACTCTTCTTTCTTTCCTCCCTCTCTTCTTTCTTTCCTCCCTCTCTTCTTTCTTTCCCCCCTCTCTTCTTTCTTTCCTCCTTTCTTTCTTCCGCTCCTTTCTTTTCTTTCTCTCTTCTTTCTTTTCTCCCTCTCTTTCCCCCTTTACCGAATACCTTCGCGCCCGGTTCACATAATCCTTGCTTCCGCGTTTGTACTATGCCGCTCTTCAATTTCACGCGCTCGCGGCTCCGATCGCGCACTGTCCGCTTCGGGAAGGTCCTCTTGCAACCTGTACTAGAAGTGTCTCATGTCAATATAAACTACTCCCCCGATCGCAACTACTGCCATCGCTCTCGCTCGGAATATTGCTTCCGATGCAATGCCTGCTCGTTGACCTGACAGCTCCGTTATTATCAATACCTCCTCGGGCGTTTACAGGTTATTGAGCTACTATGTTATCTTTCGTTCTTGTTGAGTTGTTGTTCTTTCTTTCGCTATCGGTACATTCATCTACTTTATTCTCATTACTTTTTAGCCAATTCTGTCGCACACCACCGCTTCTCAAATGTACCAGAGTACGTATTATACACACCTCATGATATTCCAAACTGTTGCGCGTGATATTCCGAACGTAATTGCCGAACGTAATGTTAACATAAAATCGAACAAATATTTTAGAGAACTAATGATTATTTTCTTTTCTATCTTAATATCCGTTTATATTATTAACGTACATATTCTCAAAAAATATTTTTCACTGAATTAGAACTAGGAGTTGCAATATTATTATTGTATTAACGTTCCGTAACACAGTCTTACAATTGTTTCTTTCATGTAACCGTTTTTAAATTCCGTTATTTCAACCCCACCATCATTTCATTGATTATTCCCTCGCCTTTATTTTATTCACTGGAGGGATGGCCGTAGGTCGTAGAGTCTATCTCTTTGTCTCTCACACTTATTATGTTCCCTTCCGCTCTAAACCTCGACATTATCTAATTCACTTCCACCCTGCCTGACGGTCTCTGCTCAACCCGTGTTTCCCCTATGCCATCAGTGTCCGCATCATTACCCTCCCCCTCACCGCAGCCCCGTCACTTCCTCGTCTCCCACCGCCTATTTCCGCCCCCTGGGGCGCTTCCGCTGGCCTCTGCACACCGCTAGCAGCGTATAGAGGATGTTCCAACGCCGCCCCGCCCCCTCCGCCCACTCCAGCGTTGCAGTCCCTTCTCCATCCCTCGGTCCCATCCCGGCCCCACCACATTCTCACCACGTCTCCGCCTCTTGCTTCACCTCCTAACCCCGCCTCCTCACCCCGCCTCCTCACCCCGCCTCCTCACCCCGCCTCCTCACCCCGCCTCCTCACCCCGCCTCCTCACCCCGCCTCCTTACCCCGCCTCCTTACCCCGCCTCCTTACTCCGCCTCCTATCCCTACCTCCTAACCCCGCCTCCTAACCCCGCCTCCTAACCCCGCCTCCTAACCCCGCCTCCTAACCCCGCCTCCTAACCCCGCCTCTCCCCACCACAGTGCTGTTACAACCCCACCCATCTCTGTTGCAAACCCGTTGCAATTCTAATCCCCTCGACGACCCCGCTACGTCCCCTCACGTCCCAGCTGTGACCATACATCTTATTCGCCCTTCCTCGCCCTATCTCAACAGCGGTCCCACCTCATTCCTCTCCCGAGCCCACCCCATCTCCACTTCGTACTCCGTTTGTTCCCGACCGCATTTCATCTCATCTACGCCTCCCGGTCTCGTATCTCCCCTGTTACACCCGACTCCTTGTTCGTCCCCGCCCCGTCTCCACATTTACAACCCATCCCTTCCCTGTCATCGTCACATACTCTTCATGTCCCCACCTGATCGGCTTCACATATCCGCCCATTCTCTTCAAATCCTCGACCCCATTCCCTTTGTGCCCCATACCCACCCATTTCCCCGCACATTCTCATCCCAAAAATCATCCTCGGTCACCCCCTCCTCCTCAACCTCTCCACGCCCGCCCCCTCCGCTAGGCTCCCTTATCACCTTCGTATCACGCGCCACCATCACTTCTCCTCCACGCCGCCCACGCTACACCCCATACTCCTCCGCACATCCCACGCCTTCCTCCACCACAGGCCCTCCAACCCTCCGCCGCGCCGCCCACGCGCCTCCTTCACACTTTTCCGTGCTCCTTCGCCCCTCACCCCCCCCCCCCCGCTGGCGCCCTGCGCGGCCCGGAAGCGCCGAGCGGCGAAGGCCCCTCGAGGCGGCGGCGTGGGCGGGCGCGCCGCGTAAATGCTGCTCATTCATCCTAGTTACCTTCCTTTCCCGAATAACAACCGCCGCGCCGGCTCGCAACAGCCCCCGGCGCCGTCGAGCACTGATAGGCTGCGCCCGGAGCCAGGCCAGCGACGGCGCCGGCCTGCGAGTGGCGGGGTGGGGTGGGGCTCAAGAAATATTTGATGTTGCTCGGGGAACGAATGGACCTGTTTTATCAAACCATTCATCATGCTAGAGACCAATTCTATAATGACGATATTTACGAACAATATTCTATTCTAATCAGTAGTGAACGATTTTAAAAGTACGAGAGATGTGTTGCAAGAAATGTGTGACGAGAAAGTGGAAAATCTAATTCAATGTGAGAAAGAAATGATAGTCACAGAATTCAGTAGTGAAACAGACATACATTACGTAAATATGTAATAAAGTTATTGTTCATCATACAAAATACCATCTTCTATATCGATAATGTTTATAAACATTATTCCATTTGTGGAAGATTAAAAAATAATGAGATATATGCTGCAAGAAATGTGTGACGAGAAAAAGTGGATAATCGAAACAAGGGACACGTACCAGTCTTCCGATATTCTTGCTCGCACACTTGGTGGTGGCTTTTGAAAGTGTTTGGAATCGGCCGGCGGGCGAGTTTTCTAAGGCACATTTGTTTTCCATTGGTTTTGTAAATAGGAGGCGTGAGTCGCTGGTAAGCCTTACGATAGAACACAGTGAGGTTTTTTAGCAGTGAAACCCTATTTCTGTTGGGCGGCCGCTAGATTAATTGGTGATAGGGGCACGTTAAATGCTAAGGTCATTGGTCCCGTAAGTGTAGAACATGTTTTATTGCGGGAGGTGGTGGTGATCTTACACCGCCTAATGGTGAGATCCTGCGCCGACCAACCAGTTGGCTAGCGAGGTTTTCCACAACCAGGTATTTCCCACCAGCGAGGCACCGTTCTGGCCGGGATAAGCTCTAAGCTCTCGACCGGTCTCGTTGTGTCTGGTAGTGTATCGCATGTAAGTGTAAGTGTATGTAAGTAAGGGGTGAGGATAAAACAAGGAAGGAGAAGGAAAAATAGCGTTCGGGCCGTGGCCCGTTCGTTAGGTTACTGCTCCGGCATTCGGCTGGTGTTGATCGGAGAAACCACGGAAAACTACCGATCAAAGCAGCTGAATTCTCCTCCAGACAATGACAGATCTCGACCTAGCTACCTAGCTAGTGTCGAAAATCCTCCCACCGTCAGGACTCGAACCTAAGACCTCCAGGTTAGAGAAGCCGCTCCCGGTTTGTGCGGTCGTAATCACACCGGCCTCATTCCTCATTTCTCAACCCTCACATCACGCAACTCATCTCCAGTTGAAGTATGTTGCGAGCTGAACGATTTCTTGCCTCAAACAGGAAAATCAGCGATCCCCAGAAGACTCATTTCCAACATTTTCCGATCGTATCAACGACTCCACAATCCACGAACATCCGCTCTCTTGTATCCCGCTTCCGAACGTCGGATCCGCCGTTCGGGGACGTTAAAATATGCATTCATTCCGCATAACCGCGGTCGCGTGCTTCTGTAGGCGCGGTTGGGTCGGAGATATGAACCTCTGCCCCGGCCAGGTCTATCTCCGTCAGGGAGGGCGGTGCTGTAGCGGCAGCAGGAAGAGTAGAGAACATGAGGTGGGCAACGTGGTTGGCAAGCAATGTCAATGTTCAAGAGAAACTTTGAAGTCTACATCAGAATCAATACTAGAGGTATCGTCGACGCATAACACCAGTGACTCATTTAAAAAACTTATTTCGCTGGAAAATATTTATAGTATGAGTGGAGCTCTCTATTTTAGAGTAAAAGAAAGCATTTTTCTCTATCTACAGCCAGTCTTGTGAACTTTATTTTTTTCCTGTGTTTCATAGACGTTCTTAAATATGTCCTTCAATTAAATAAAAAATAATCAAGAAATTTGAGATGTCACTGTTCTTATTTAGGGAAAACCGAAGGGGAGATGCTCATTTGTCAATTGGCACTCAAAACCGGAGAGACATAAATGTTGAAAATCAACTAGTGTGAACTATCTGGGGTTCAAGTGAATTGGACGGGTAGTTTATGTGCTAAAAATTATAGTAGACGAAGAAATCAAGAAAGTAATCAAAGAAAAAGGAAATAACGTTTTAATTGAAAGAATATTGTACAATTAAATGCCAAGTGAACATCGTTAAAAACTCTAAAGTGAAGAAATTTTTAAGTAACATGAGTAGCATGACGATTAGAGAACATATTAAACTTAAAAGACTAGCAATGTAAAATCATTTGTATTGAAAACGTAGGCGGTTGAAATTTTTATTACAAATAGTTGGAAATCAAGTATGAATGTTGAAATCATGTATGTACATTCCACGACATAAATGTTCATTTTTAACGAAACATAACAACACTTGAAAATGTTTCACAGGCAGGTGAAGATCCAAAACCATTTCAGGACGTGGGGGACAGTTGTTTGCATTCTCCGCAGCACATTTCTGATAAAAAAAATTGAATTGTCATCCCATTGTTTTAAAATAAACTGAACAAAGTTGGATTTGAAGGTGAGTTGACAGCCAGCATGCTATCTTCTATGTATAGACACTGCTTGCAGAATAATATTTATCCGCAGAAGACACTTTGTGTAATTGCTTTGACATAATGAAAGTATGTTTAGAAATACAGGAGTTTTGATTGTTTTAATGCTGCTTTGATATTCTGTATGTTTCATTAATATTAAAATCTTTGGAACTTAGGCTACCGAATGGCTAATACTATGGAACTATGGCTACCGAAATACGTAATACTACAGTAGCATTTTAAGATAATCATCGTCGTCAACGTTGTAATCAAGATTATCGTCATTACCGTCAGAATCGTCATTACCGCCAGTACCGTCATTACCGCCAGTACCGTCAGTATCGTCAGTATCGTCATTACCGTCAGTATCGTCATTACCGTCAGTTTCGTCATTACCGTCAGCATCGTCATTACCGTCAGCATCGTCATTACCGTCAGCATCGTCATTACCGTCAGCATCGTCATTACCGTCAGCATCGTCATTACCGTCAGCATCGTCATTACCGTCAGTATCGTCATTACCGTTGTCCTTATCGTCACCGTCCTTATCGTCACCGTCCTTATCGTCACCGTCATTATCGTCACCGTCATTATCGTCATTATCATCGCCGTCGCATTCGTCGTCGTAACGGTTGTTTTAAGCGCATGTTCATGCGTCAAAATGGAACCATTGTTCACCCCTCCAAACATTCAGTGGTGCGAAATTTGCACGCGTACACGATACCATCCACCGGTTGCATAAACCACGTCCCCCGTGGAGAACCGGTATTTAATTAGTTCTGAGGAGCTCCGCCGGCGGCGGTGAGGGGGCACGGCGATCGCGCGGGTATCTCGGGCGCGATCCCGCCTTCTGCGGCTATTCATAGCTTATCTGCGCAGCGCCGCACGGCACAGGGCAACGCGGGGCGGAGAGGGGGGCGCGGCATCGCTTCTGGCCGCACCCGCACACGCAAAACGCTCCCGGTGGCACCTCGCTTCTCTCTTCACGCACACTTCTCCCTCCCTCTTCCTCTCCCTTTCCCTCTTCTTCCATCTCTCACTTCCTATTCCCCTGTCGCTTTGCCTCACTCTCCTTCTCCGTCTCCCTCTCATACTTTCAATATCCACATGTAGTATATATTATATTTCACACTCCTCTAATGTATTGCTAAGATCCCACATTTTAAAGTTCAGACATAAACATATTTTTGATAAATAATACATCTCTCTCTCTCTCTCCCTCTCTCTGTCTCTCAGCTTCTCTTTCTCTGATCCTCTCTCGCAATCTTTAAATTACCATATGAAGTAGACCGTACATTTCTATTTCAGTGACCTCTAACATATTGCTAAGAACTCACAAATTAATGTGGCTGAGAATATAAACACATGTTTGATAATATCATATAATAATTACTGATCCATTCATATATGTGAGTAAAGAGAATTACTTTGTTTCAGTGCTTAATATATAGCCAAATAGTACGATATTTTTACATTCCAAGAACGTCTTGCATCTCAACATACCTCCAGATAAAAATAGTATCTTTCAGCCCCGTTCCTCCGCCCATACTTAGACTGGCAGAGAGACCCGCCACCTACATCAGACGCACAGCCACCCCCGCCACCACCTTACTTCCGCCATCCACGTCACCGCCTCTCTCACGACCCCGACCGCCTTGACCCGCCCGCCCGACCCCGCCCGACCGCCGACCCCATGCCGATCCCGCCGACCCCGGCGACCCCGCCGGGACGCCGGCGGCGCCAGCACCGCCCACCGCCGACGCCGACGCCGCCGACACCGCCGACACCGCCGGCACCGCGCCGACCCACGACACCGCCCGCCGACCCCGCCGACCCCGCCGACCCCGCCGACCCCGCCGACCCCGCCGACCCCGCCGACCCCGCCGACCCCGTCGACCCCGCCGCCTTCGCTGCCACCGCCATCACCGCCTGCAATGCATCGCGTAACAAGCGGCGTCAAGCCCGTCCTCCAACGCGACAACAGGCGACTGGCGGCGCGGCGGACGAGGGCGCGTGCGGGAAGGAGGGCGGGCATGAGAGTGGGGGCCGGCCGACGCGACGCGTCGCGACGCGTCCTCGACGAGGCAAATTTCTCCCCTCCGTCGGCAGAGGCGCTCATCGCCAGCCTTTCACAGCGAGTCGCGACGCTTTGTGTGGCAGTACAATATTTTACCGGGCGCCCGGTAAACAACGCAACAAAGCGCGCCCGACAGCCCACGCCGACGCCGGCACCGGCTCTGACGCCGACAACGGCGGCGTCGGCTAGGGAGGGCGGCGGTGACGGTGACGGTGACGGCGGTTGGAGCGGTGGAGACAATGGGGACGTCGTGTGCAGTGACGGTGGAGGCAGAGGTGAAGCTAGAGGGGTGAGAAGGGAGTGGCGAGGGCGGTGGATGGTTCGGCGGAGATTGGGGCCGAGGTTGAAGTGGAGGGTGAGAGCGGAGGTTGGGGTGGAGATTGGGGCGGAGATGGTTGCGGAGGTTGCAGAAGGGATGAAGCGGAGGTTGGGGTGGGATTGGGGTGGAGGTTCGGATGGTGTTGGGGCGGAAATTGGGGTGGGGTTAGGGAGGGTTGGGGTGGAGGTTCGGGGGTTGGGTGGGGATGGAGGGGGAGGTTAGGTGAGGTTGGGGTGGAGTTTGGGGTTGGGTTGGGGCGGAGATTGTGGTGGGGTTGGGGACGGAGGTTGGAGTGGGGTTGGGTGGTTTTGGGGTGAGGTTGGGGTGGGGGTGGAGTTGGGGTGGGAGTGAGGTGGGGGTGGAGTGGGGGTGGAATAGGGTTGGGGGGGTTGGGGGGGTTGGAGTTGGGGTTGGGGTTGGGGTTGGGTTGGGGTGGGTTGAGGTGGGGTTGGGGTGGAGGTTAGGGTGGGGTTGGGGCGGAGTTTGGGTCGTAAGTTGAAGCGGAAGTTGGAGCAGTGGGTTGAGGCTAAGGGAAGGGGGCGGACGCGGAGCTTGGGATGGAGGTGGGGTCAGCGGGAGGGGTGGCTATCGGGAGTGTGGGGGCTGGCAGCGGTGACGGAGATGTCCTTTGGTGGACGCAGCGTCGGGAATTAAATCGGTAGCGGCGGCAGCGGTGGGAGAGGCTTAGGAGGTGGAGGCGGCGTCCCGCAGGGTCCGTGTACGGGGCGCGGTGCGCACGTGGATACGCCGGCGGAGGAGGCCATTCTATTCGGCGGCGGGTGCTCGGCCGAGGGAGAGCCCATCGATTTGGCAGGGTGTCACCGCAGTAACCGCGCTAAATGAAAACAATTTATGATCAATAAAGCGGCGTTATTCATTATTCACTGTCTTGCCAGGCTTCGGCCGTCAGTTGCTGTGTGTATGTCTGTGTATGTATATGCGTTAGTGTGAGCAGTGGAGTGAGGAGACAGAGAGACTGAATGCGGAAGTCACTGAAAGGCACTGCTTTCAGCAATCAGAGGGAATATCTGCTTCATCGTCGTGTACAATGTTATATGAAAAAGTATAAATTTTGATATTGATTATCGAAAATATTTTCTGTTACAATGATAATGCACTCCAAAACAATGTTTAATCTATAAAAACCATAAGGTGTGTTTACTCCTTACTGCGCTACCACTCATACGCAAAGGAAACAAATTTTAATAACACAATGGTATTTGGGACTTAATCGCGACAACAGACTAAACAATTTTATTTCAAATAGGAAATTTCAGAGAGCAGAAACTAAATTTAAATGGAAATAGAATGTTGGTAGAAACTAATAAAATCAGTTGTTGACTGATACTGAAAAAAAACCATAATAGTCATTATCATGGAGAAATCAATTTGAATTATATTTTTAACTACACCTTTTTATTCCTGTTAGAAGACAGGGTTGACAAATACAATGCATATTTGGTGACCGTAGAAATTTGTTTTAAAGTTTTTGAAATGCAGAGTACGTAACACATCTCAATTATGCTCAATGGCTCAACACCACTTGTTGTCGAGACAATACGCTTATATCTCGTAATCCTAAAGTACCAGTCTGCTATTTGCAATCCTTCTAACATAGTCCCAAATGACAATAAAATAAAATGAATTGAAACAACTCTTCTCCAATGCTTAGTACTTTTTAGAAAAGACGTGGACCTCTGTATAAAGTACAAAAATTAATTTTACCCCTTTTCAGAACATGAAATAATATACATTTCTTACGATAGGGAACTTCAGGTACACCTATGCTCTCGGCCTAATATATAACATTGTAGCATATATTGTATTGCATTGCATTGCATTTGCTTTACCGTGTGTAATATGTATAATCCTGAAAATGGTAACTTTGTGTAATAGAACAGTAATAATAATAATTGCTGATCAATTTTTCAACTGCAATTTGTTTTTTCATCACAATTATAACCCAAAAATTAAACTAGATTCAAAACAGATAAATGTTTAGATATTATTGGTGTTCAGATTTTGCAAAAATAATAGTTACAATTCTATACATTAGTCAAGAGATTGTAATATACGATACTCGTAATAATTTAAAAATGTATTTAAAAACAAACAAAATGACAACATATTTTAGCAGGGCTCGATTTCTGACGGAACGCGACAGAACAGCATTCCAGAAGCTTGGAATAATTATTAATTTATATTACAAGTACATGACTATTTCTATTAAATTAATAATTAATTTGGGTCGCGTTCCGGAACCTAAAATTTTATAAACCAAGCACTGGATTTTATTAATAATAAAAAGCTTTCATTGGGCCACCCGATATTACCACGCGAGTACCAACATACTTCACGGCACGCGGAAGTGTGAATTCGGAAATGTTAATTAACCGCCATTAGCGGAGTCCTAAGCATTTAGAGCCAAACCGGAACAGCGTCAGCATCATTCGCTCTCATCGGCTCGGCGCGGCGAACCCTTTCGCCGCGCCTGGCCGATATGGGCCCCAGCGGCGACGCTCGTTGCAATATGCAAATGCAGAGGTTTCGGAGGCGTCAGCGGCGTCGGCGCCGGCGGAGGCTCGTTCGGAGGAGACACTGACGGATGTGCGGCGAGCGCGGACTCGCTATTAAAGTTTTAATAGTTTTATGGAAATCGGCGCTCGAGAAATGCCGGCCCTCGGTGACGGGCGACTGTGGTGGAGGCGGTGCCCAGGGTGATGAAGATGAAAGTATCTATTACGGTGACGGTTAGGGTGTTGGAGTCTGAAATGGTGACGATTTGTGTCAGTGAATGTGACGGTGTTGGTGTCGCCGACCGTGATAGTGACTGTTGGTAATGATGGTGACTGTGATGGTTATAGTCACGGTCATTACTATTATTTTCCGTGACGGTCGTGGTGATGGAGTCCGTGGTGATCACGATAACGGTTTCAGTGTCCGTGAAAATGAGAAGTGACAGTGACGGTGTAGATGTTACCTCCCGTGACGGTGAAGAAGAGCGTGTCCGTAATGGCGACGGTGACGGTCATGGTGATCGTGTTTGTGTGCATAGAAGTGACGGTGTCAGTAGAGTTGGTGGTGCCCGTAATGGGAACGTAGACGGTAATGAATTCAGCGATAGCAGAGACGGTGATGCTTCTGAAGTACATCTTGCAAACGGTTCACGGAACTGCACAGTTTCTGAGAACTTTCAGTCTGGCTCTCGATGTCTCGCGGCTTGTAAGAGGAGGCAGTTACTGATGACACGATTTCACCAAGGAAATGGGTTGGAACATCTTTAAAAGTGCTATTTATCAGATATGTCCGATTGAAAAAAATCCATTAGGTAAAATGTATATTCTAACGCTTTTCGAAACTTTAAAAATTACGTAATAACTCTTAGGAATTCGTTCTTGGAGGATTAATCCTTCTCTCATCTTCTGTTTGAAATCTTCACTTTGTACTGAAACTGTTAACAAATGTGGCCAATCAATAACATATCGTAGAAGTGAACATTGTCTATCTCTTTGAAACATTCTCCAAGAACGATATTCGGAAAGCAGTCGTGTTCCACACAAGAGATTTGATTTGTTCTACCGCATGAATATGAAGTGCCGGTATCAGCTTTATGCGATTCCTGGAACTGCCTGGCGCAAGTTGTTCCTATTACTCCCAGCATTCAGTCGGTGACGTTTGAATGCTGGCAAGAGGCTACATAAATGTTGATCTTTCTCTGGTCATTAAATTATTGCATATCTGTCATTTAACTGCACTGAAATATTGTGAAAAACTGGCAGTAAGAAATACTGAGAATTACAAGAAATATTGTTTCAAAGAAATTGACACAACTTTACAGTAGGATAAAAGTTATTTTGGTAACAAATAACACTATTTTCAGAACTGGAAGACATTAGATTTTGGAAAATTTTAAGTTCAATATAAAATCAATAATATTCCACTCCATTTGTTACAATATTATCCTAAAAAATAAAATATTCTTGGAGTCATTAACATAACTAGCCCAGACGCAGAAATCTTCTTAGATTGAATTACCTTCATTTCAGATGGAAAGTTTGAGTCACCACAAAAATATTTAATGCGACGAAAGAAATTATATTTTTAAATTTTGTCTATAATATTAGCACCATGATATCTATGAAGTATTATCATATACCTGTCTCGCTGGTAAACAAATCGGTCAAATACATAGAAAATAAAATACATTTAAAAATTCGACGCATTTAATTACAGTTTCATGCGTTCTCGACTTTGCACTTCCAACAATCCTCAGTTTCTGCTCCTGACGTTGAAGAGGCGATATTACTCGACTTCTTGAGCAGTGAAAACTTATTACTCCGATAAGCAAGCAGATACCAACGTTGCGAAAACCTAAATTTCCTCGTTACCGCCATGTTTCACGCCAGTCACCAAGCAGATACGTAGCAGCGCAGAGCGAGGCAAAAATTCCGCAAAACTCGCACTTCCCCCGAAAGGTGGCGGCGCGGTGCGGGCGAGGACGTCGAGGGGGAGCGAGGGAGGCGGCGGAAGCGGACGCGTCGAGCGAACGAGGTAATTTGTTCCGACGCCCGACGCGTCGCATCCGCGCACACGCCCCCTCCAGCCCGCCCGCTCGCACGGCGCTCCTCGCCGATCGCCCACCCCTGCCCCTGCCTAACCTCCGGAACGCCTAATCGACTAACAAAACGGCCGTCTAAGCGACCGTCTAAGCGGCTAACTATCCGACCTCCTAAGCGTCTATTTATTCGACCGCCTTAGCGCCTAGCTACACAAAAGATTAAACTTCTACCTAGCCGACCGCCCTAAGCATGTAGCTAGCAAACCGCCTGAGTGTGTAACGAACCCACCGCGTAAGCGTCGATCTAGCCGACCGTCTAAGCATCTAAGTAACCGACTTCCTCAGCGTCTAACTAACCGACTGCTTAAGCGACTAACTAACCGATCGCTTTAGCATCTAACTAACCGATCACTTTAGCGTCTAACCTATTTCCTAAGCGCCTAACTAGCCGACTGCGTAAGGTCCAACTAGCCAACGCGTCTAATTAGCCGACCACCTAGGAGTCTGACCAAGTGCCTAAACGTCTAACTAGCCGACCACCTAAACGTCTAACTAGCCGACCACCTAAACGTCTAACTAGCCGACCGATTAAGCGAAGCGACTAACTACCCGACCGCTTAAGCGACTAATCACTTGGTGTGTCCATCCCTTCCATGCTCTGCCTGTTCCCACATCTTCAGGTCTTACGCTTCCCACGAACATCGCTGCCCCACATCCACGTCTTGCAATCACTTCCTATCCATTCTTCTGCATCTGTACTTCAGACTCACTATTCATACTCAATTTTGTGAAGAACGCGTGCCTGAAATACTCCACGACCCGTACATTCGCACTAATTCGCTTCCAATATTCCTGGTAACTATCACTTGCGTCAGTCCTCGGAACTTCCACTCACCACCGTACACTCAGCCAAATGGTATGAGTATTCCGCTTTACATTGAACAGTCTGGATGTCATTCACTGCCACATACGGAGCATCCAAGTGACTTCTGTCGTCATTCCTACCTCTTGTGGTATACATCGTCACCCCTTATCCAGCTCCATCCTGCTGTGTCACCATATTCATAGACAGCTGAATCATCCACAACTTTTACTATCAGCATCCCCCTCACAGCCTCCAGCGTCCACACCCTCAACCCGCCTACCGAGCCACGTCTACCATCCACCACCAGCTGCTACTCCCTTCCCACCTCCAACCAACACCCACCTCATCCCCCACCCCCACCACCTCCACCCTCCCGCATCGCGCTCCCACGTCCCGCGCGCCTTCGATGATTAACTGTCCGGGGCCTTTCAAGATGATTGATACGAGCGAGTACACGCCGTTAATTGAAAGATAAGCCACTCGTTCATCAATCAGGAAGTGGGCGCCGCGCCGCCGCCGGTGGCAAGCGGGCGCTCGGGTTCGCGACCGGGCTGACGCACGCGTTTTCCGACGCCCCCAGCCGCGCCCGCCCCCGTGCACCCGCCCCCGGCCGCGCCCTTCCCCGCCCCCGCGCGTCCGCGTCCGCCCCCGCTGTCACCGACGCCGTCGCGACACACCTTGCACCCGGCTCCACCGTCGCTCGCGCTCCTCCCCCGCAGGAACTACAGCCGCGCCCCCGCCGTCGCATCAGCCTCCGCGCCCGGCACCACGCCCATCCCTGCACTCGCCACAGCGTCCGTCTCTACCGCCGTGCCAGCCCCGCCCCATACACGCCCACCCCCACACGATTCCAGAGTTCTACTCTAACGCTGCTGCGCCCGCCATGTCTTCGGTCCGAGACTCTACGCTAATTTCAGTCCCCGTCTGTGCGTTTGGCCCCATGTTTAACTCCACTTCCACCCACTCTACCTCGTTCCGGGCCTCCCTTCACCCTTACCTGTGTTGCCGCGTCGGTCCGGTGAACCTCCTTCGTAGTCCCCTTTCCCAGGCGCAACCCCAGCTCCCGTCCACGCCTACACATCCTTCCGCATGTCTGCGTGGGTGTCTCACCGCTTCCCGTCCTGCATCCTCTCCCACCGCAAATTCCACTCCCACCGTCTCTTCCCACTTCGTCTCGTGCGTGCCTTCGTCCTCCACTTCCGCCCCTGCTTCCGTATCCGCCCACCTCCCCGTTCTGGCACCGGCTTCACGCCCCCCCCCCCCCGCTCGCTCACCTCGCTGCCGATGCTGCTGACGTAGGTGACTTGGGAGCGCGATTCTCGACAGGTTGGATTCGTCCTCTGCCTCGGCGTGCGCGAGGCAGGTCAGCAGCAAATGGAGCTGCGGGGCGGGCGCCCAAATCGCTGCCGCCATCTGTTTTCTGATTTGCAATCTCTGCTCACGTGAACGCGGTTATGCGACGTTCTCCAACAGAAAGAAAGCTTCAATTGTTATCCAAGATGATGCTATATTCATTGCTGGGTATAATGATTTATTTTGTTTTAATAAAATACAAAATTGAAACATTGTCATTTGTTGTGCCAGGGTAAATACTTTCTGGCGCCAATGCAGAGAGTGCTTACAAAGAAAGTTTAAAAAATGTGCACTATTTGCAGGCCAACAGGAAGTACTACTATAGCGATACATTATTAATCATTACCAAGGGTATTTATACTTGCGAAAAAAAAAGAATAATTAAAACTGATATAAATTTGTTCGATTCGGTTTATCATGTAATAGTGACGGTTGCGTTAATACATTCAAACAATACTACAAGAGTGCAGAGTCAATGAATAGATCTTCATTATTCATATAGTTACTCACAGAATTCTTAAAGCAACTGGTAAAAAAATATAAAATCTATCCCACGAGATCTTCGGGTACGTTCCCGATTTTGGGCACCAAATTTCGCTAACTTCTGATCTATGAATGTAGTACTTACTCCGAAAGAAACTGTCAGACAAAAGCCGCAAAATCAAAAGAATTGAAGAAAATATTATTTTTTTAATTGTCAAAATATTTCCTTCGAAAGAAGATCGACGGGAATGTTCTACAAAATGTGGTAACAGTAATAACCGTTGGTAATGTGAATACATGCACAACAATGCGTTAATAATCTATACTAATATATAAAGACAGAAGTGCGTTGTCTTCCAACGCGGTAATCTCTGAATCTACTGAACCAATGCCGATGAAACTTTTGTGCTAACTTCCTTGAAAGGTCTGGAGTGCTATAGGCTATGATTTACTACCATAAACCGTAGTATATTTACAAAATAATTACTTTTCTCGACAATTTTGGCATAGCTTTACATCACAGATTCAAGAGCGCATCAATGTCAATAGTTTAGCTGTGCGCCACCAGAGGATGACGTCTGAGATCTACTACTGGTTTCATCAATGTCCAGAATTATTACGAGATTCATTGGACTTGGAATAAGGTTATGTAATGTCCCTGTATGAACGGTGGTGATTTGTTAGTTCTGAACATTGGTGGAATATTTGGAAGAAATCAGTAACTAAAGTGGTAAAGATGACAAGGTACATCAATTATCCTTAATCTGTGGTATTTACAAAGTGGCTATAAAACATTGGAGTTTGAATTTGTACAGAAATTGAGGTAGGTTGAGACAGTGCAATGTACAATAATATATAGTACAGAATATACAGTAATCTACAATGTATTATATATAGATATCGTATACATTCTAAATAACCTCTTCTTTTACAGAAATTTGTAAACATTGAATTTCTTGAAACAATGCGAGTGTCAAGTTGTCAAAACAGATTAAACAAGTGCGAATAGATGGGCAGTCTATAAACGTTTTGAAACGGCTATTAAGAGAAGTGCGACTTGCTGAAGTACTCACTCGCACTATTGAAAATAATACTGCAAGGAGGGATGCAAATGTAAATAATTCTCTACGTAGTAGGGTTGCTTTTCAATAGCACTCACAATTTGACTATTTACACAGTTCTCATGTTCAAATTGGTAAAATGTAAAATGTTTGTATGTTTTGGTTTCATCCAGTTGATTTTTTCTTCATTATGTGCAGAAGATTAGTGCAGTAGTACTATGTAATTAAGCAATGATCACTTACATATTGAGAATAATCTGTGCTATTATTTTACATTGCAATTGCTCCCAACGCATGAATTGGTTTCTGTTATTCACATTTCAAGATCCTTAATATATAGCACTTCAGATCAAATAATGAAGCTAATATGGTTTTGTTCAGAAGATTGTCAATTTAGTGTGTACCCATAATGTACATGTTGATGGATCAGTATTGTTCTCATGCTTCAATGTTATGATTAATTGATTTACATAAAAAAATAAGTTTTATTCTACACGTAGTTTAAACTTATATATATTTTTCGTCTTCAAAATAATTATAAATACTGGCAATTACGTTCAATATTGATACTTTCATTTACTTTTATGATTATGATTCGTCAATTACGTTTTTACATATACATTCATATTCCATATCTATCTTCTAGCGTCTCCGTGCGAGAACTCTGGCATGTTAAACTTCGCTTAAAACAGCCAGTCCCTTCAAGGTCACGATTTGACAGATCAATTTCAAATATTTGTTTATGAATACAAGAGAAGACAAAATATAAAAAAGAGTAAGTTTTACAATGTGACAATTTATTGACAGTATTGGAAGTAATATGTGAAACTCCACAAAAAAACAACACAAAATATACGTGAGTCTACAAGTATTTTATTCTGTAGTTTAGAATTGTTTATTGTTTTTAGTTATAAAGTGAAGAAAGTTTAGGAGATGGAAGCCCAAATAAGAAAAATATAATTTTTTGTGAAAAAGTGAGCGAGGTAGACCGGAAATTTCCCAGTGGGGGTGAAGAGAAGACAGGGCTATCGAAGCGTGGCCGTGCAGAGCATGGCAGGGAGGAGCAGGGGGGAGAAGGGATACAACATAAGAAGATAGTAGGCCCCACCACAGGGTATGAAAAAATGGAATTCCTCTCCCTGACTAATAATTTACTATAAACCCGAGCAACGCCGGGTACACCAGCTAGTTGTATTATAGAAGATAACTGGGAATGAAACGCAGCGTTCATTCTCAGTCAAGTTCACTTTCTTTGGGTGTAGATGGCGCACATTTAATGATCAATATGTTTGCTGTAACAACGTCAATACCAATATATAGCGTATGAAATATAAATATTTATAACATATTAGCACGACAGAAGCATCGTGAACAGTAAACACAACATAAATATCTAATATAAATCAACAAGTATCTCTATATAATTAATCAGAAATTCTTTAAATTCTGAGAAAACTTTATTCTTATAACGAACATGAAACTGGGATGCATATGACTACATATAATCAATAACTCACCAGTTCGGAATAAACGCGGAGAAAAAGCTCAATGGAAGAAATCATAACTAATTCCAATGATTCAAACAAATATTATTCATCTATTTCCAATTAATTTCTTGAAAAGTACTCGCATTCCTATAATTTCACTGCGAACGGACATTTTAGCGTGAAATTTTACCATCATACTGGAACTACTAGCTATGCAGGTATCACGTCTTAGAACTATTCAGTTTATGGCTTATCTTGACTTTTTACCTTCACATACTGGAAATTGTTATTAAAGACATAAATTCCATCCTTAACTTTGCGATCGTTAGCGTGAAATGAAAATAAAACGACACTGCAGTGAATCACGAACTCTTATCCCGAGGAAACCATGTTAAGTGCCTGATACTGCGCGAGATTTAAGTAAATGATTACCACTACAGCAGCTGGCGAAAGTAAACAAGGTAAATAAACGTAAGCGAATAAAAGCGCGTATAACACTGATCTTTCACTTCTCGTAACGTGTCGGAAACTCCTGTACCATCAACGTAAATGCGTGGGCTGTTTCGTGTTGTTGAAAAGTAAAATGTCCTCATTCGAGGCAGACCCTCAAACGAGTCCAAGAGCACTCTTGTAGATATGAGCGTCCCCTTTTAACACAATGGATCCGAAAAACTAAGAGAGGTCAGTAGATTACCAGAGGTTGACACTTCTTTTCGAGGGCAGAAGGGAAGTAGGGGAAAGGGGGGTCGGAGTGGAGTAGCGTTGTGTTTGTTGACAGACACATCGTTCCGACTCGGAACAGAAATGTAATACAAGAGGGAGAGCGCAAGATAAGAGGCACTCGACGCAATGCCAGCTCTCCTTCACCCAACACGCTGCCGCCACAGTCGCACCGCCCCTCCGTCACCACCACCCACACCGCCACCACAAATAGCGTGCCCGCGCAGCACTCGCTCACACTCGCTTCATTCCATCACGCCCGCGATTCCAGCAGCCCTCGCAAAACTACCACAACTATTTCCATCTCTATCCCGCAACATTCACGCCCGCTTCCCACGCCTCCTTCCATTCACCTACCACGTCCCCTCCCCTCAACCACCTCTCCCACACGCGCCCCCTCTCCCACACGCGCCCCCTCTCCCACACGCGCCCCCTCTCCCACACGCGCCCCCTCTCCCACACACGCCCCCTCTCCCACACACGCCCCCTCTCCCACACACGCCCCCTCTCCCACACACGCCCCCTCCCACACAGCCCCCTTTCACGCGACTTCCGCGTCATCACTCCACCTCTACCCTTCACTATCCCTTATTTTTCCGCCAATACCCCACCTTTCCCTCATCGCTATCCCTCCACTACGTCCCGTCCACTCCACTCCACTCCTACGACACCCACCACACACGCCCTCCCCTCACCGCACGCGGAAACCCCACCTCGGCCAGCGCTATTGCCGCCGCCTCCACCACTCCCACCACCAACCGCCGTCCCCATCGCCACCGGCCACTTCCACGCAGTCATTTCGACCTGGGCCGCGCCGCCGCGCCTCCCGCGGCTCAAGTGTCGTACGTCACGCAGCCCGCACGCACTGCGAGGCGGCCGGCGCGGCGCGGCGCCGGGCGGCCGCTTTTCCACGGCGATGCACGCGGAGACAGCGACTTTACGAGGGGCTGGTGCGTAATTTGCTCTTGAATTACAACTCTATTATCCTTTTTTCATGCATTCTTTCCCGATACGACTCCGCGACGAATAAAATGTCTTAATTGCCTGAATAAGGACGCTACAAACTAGAAAGCAACTTTCCACGAGCTCTGCATTCAGAATGTTGTTGGTACGGCGAAGAAAATGATGAGTATTTTTAGTGAATAGTATGTTTAAACAGTGCAGCGGAATAGTCAAGGGTCTACCTCTATTTAAACGCCAGTATTATAATAATTACTCCTACTTTACAAATTGTGTACAATAGTGATATTAGATTATGCATCGAATGAGACACGGGGTGGAGGTGGGGAAGACAATTAGAAATATTTACAACATAATTTAAAACAAGTTTATATTTTAGAATTATTAATGACACCACTAGCTGTGCTAAACTCAACTAAATCCACTCTCCACGTCCACGTCCCTCAACAGCATGAAACTGTGAAATGCAACTATGTTACTAGAGGAAGAGTCAAACAGTTTCATTGACAGTTCCAAATACATGATGCTCTACGAGTCGATCAGAATTGCCCAATCGTCAAGGTTCGGTGCTTGTTTTAATTCGTAATTCATGCGAGAATGATACAAATACAAACGAGTGTGCCATTTATTAATGTGAGTCTATGAATATTCATTATTGTGTTATGTACATAAAAGCTCTATTACGGCTGCCCGAGGTGTAATGGAACAATTGCACTTCCACATACGCTCGAAAGTGAACGAATGTTTTTGTTGTGTTTGTAGAGAATTATGCAGGGAAAGGTTTGGGCGAGAAACATGCAAAATATATCTCACATTGCAGCTTCACTGCTTGGAAAAAAAATCCTACGCCTTTCTTGCGTTGACAAATTCAACAAGGAGCTTTCTTCCCAACTTTTAAATTAAGTGGTTGACGGACAAGCAGATTGGATGGCCTCCGAGTCTTTCCAATTAAAATGAGGTCTATTTCAATTCCATTCAAATCAATTCGAAAGCTCGACAGAGTTCCATTTATGGAATGGAACTTTAAGAACAGAGTTAGAGAAAAAGAAATAACATACGAACTAACGAGTGGAGAATGCACTCAAATTATGGTGCTTCTACCGTAAGTAAGACGATTGACGAGTCTGAAGAAAAAATAAAAAAGTACGTAAATTGAAATTATTATAAAATTACCCAAAGTACACTAATAAAATTAAAATGTAGATTACATGGAAACTATCAACAAATATTTTTCGCTATTTGAATACGTTTAATTATCAAGTTTAATCCTTATGCACCGGCGATACGAGAGGATTTAATGGACAAAAAGATACTTTCTGCCACCAGCGCAGAAAAACGTCATGGAAAGTTCTCAAACAAAGCAGGTTACGTGAAAAAAAATCAAACCAAAGGAGATTCCCTCGCATCTTGTACTCTCTCCAGCCACCATTTGGCATTTAGAGGCCGCAGCAAGGTGTACTTTCTTGAACATATCTTCTTGTTTGCTGTACGCAACTTTTTCTTGAAACCCTTGCCTCACCCGACGCCTAACATCTACTTATTTACTTGGAATCATCGAATCCGCCACATCAAATGATTCTTTAAAAATCTTAATTATGATCCGCAGACCCTACCAATTTGAAATTAATAGTTTTGGTAAATGGGAGATGACAATGGTGAAGAAGCAATAGAGATATGAGAGGTCGGCGGAGCGGGTGAACCCAGAGAAAACCTGCCGGGATCCCCTTTTGTCCACCATACATTCTACTAAATCGTTACAGATTTCAACTCTGGAATCCAGAGGTGCAACGTCCACCACTCCACTAGGGGTCTCGCGCCTCCGCCACAAGGGGCAGTATACCCACACAAACTACTTTCTCGCGGCAGCCCACAAATACTGCCCCCGCCCCGTCGTCACTCCAACCCCTTCCGAGCGGCACTAGTGGCTCAGGGCGTTAATTGATGGCACTGATGTGCATCTGGCCGGGAGGTTCTGGGGCTAGAGACACCACTGTGGCAGGATTTTCGGCATTGACTAGATAGCTGGGTCGAATTCCGACGCGTCTAGAGGAGAGTCTAGCTGCCGGTTGTTCTGATCGGTAGTTTTCCGAGGTTTCTGCGATCAATACCAGGCGAATGCCGGAGCAGTACCCTAAAGCATGGGCCAAGGACCGTAAACAATATTTCCTTCCTCTTCCTTGCCCTATGCTCACCCCTTACTTACACTAATTCGTACGTACATTTCACTACTACACAATTCGGGAGATTCCAGCTTGTCCCGCCTGGAACGATGCACCGCTGGTAGGAGATACCTGGTTGAGGTTAAATTCCACTGACAGACGTTGCTCGGCGTTGGAACTCGTCATCCAGCAGGGATGATCACCGCCCCCTCCCGCAATAAAACACGCACTACACTTGCGGGTCTAATGGCCTTAGCAGCTCACGTGTCCAAATACATCAATCAACCAAATCAATCCTCCCCCTTCCGCTTTACCTCCGGGCTTCCCGGCCTCTGGCATTTCGTGGCCGGCGGCGCCGCCGCCGTCGCCACCACCGCCGCCACCGCCGCCGCCGCCGCCGCCACCGCCGCCGCCGCCACCGTCGCCGCCGCCACCGCCGCCGCCGCCGCCAGCGCCGCGCGCTGTCGATACGTCGACGTACGCGACGTCGCGAACGCCGCCTCGGCACGCGACCGCGCATACGTCACAAGGGGGTAACAAGGGGCGCGCACCGTCCCTCCCCCTCCCCGTTCCTCATTCCCTGCTTTCCCGTGCCGCCGCGTCCGTCCGTGATGCGCTCGCGATGCGCTCGCCACAGCCCGCGCTCAGACGTCTTATCCCAGCCAATCCCCGGCCATAAAAGCCTTATCTAAGAGGATTTTATGGTTTCAATTTAATAAATCATCCCTGCGTATGTAATAAATCCATCTGGCCGCAGCACCGGGCGGACGAAGGGGTAACACGAGAGAGACAGACACAGAGATACTGAGACACATGGTGATACGTGAGACAGAGATACAGAGAGTAACAGAGATATACAGAAAGTAACAGAGATATACAGAAAGTAACAGAGAGATAACAGAAAGAGGCAGAGAGTAACACACAGATACAGAGAGTAACACACAGATACAGAGAGTAACACACAGATACAGAGAGTAACACACAGATACAGAGAGTAACACACAGATACAGAGAGTAACACACAGATACAGAGAGTAACACACAGATACAGAGTAACAGACAGATACAGAGTAACAGACAGATACAGAGTAACAGACAGATACAGAGTAAGAGACAGATACAGAGTAACAGACAGATACAGAGTAACAGACAGATACAGAGTAACAGATACTGAGCGAGAGACAGAGCTTGAGAGATACAGAACATGACAGATAGAGAACCTGAGTGATACAGAGCGTGAGAGGGATAGACAAAGAAAGACAGAGAGAGAGAGACAGGAAAGAGATAGAAACCTAATGGGCCCTGGATTTGCTTTCAATAAGTCTAGCACGAGGCGTCTGCGTTACCGGGGCCACGTATTCCCATTTGAGAAAGGGTGTGGGGGTGGGGAGGAGCGCCTTAATAGAGCCGTGCCCGAACGCAAATGAAAAGGCAAATAACGCGCCAGAGACGCGAGACGCAGGGGGACCCGCGGTCGCCGAAGAAATATGCCTATGCATTACGGGGGGCAGCAAAAGCTGCCAGCAAATGGCGGGACGGCACGACAGCGGGGGATTAGTGGTCGTGGGGACGAGGGACAATCCGCGGGGCCCCGGTCGGGGCGGACGCGGCGCCGTTCGCGGAGGAGATTGGGCGGGTCGCGAGAGCGAGAAATGGTGCGTGGAAATGCGACCAATTTGCACCTGCTCAAGGTGGTATTTCTTGTCGTGTGTTTTGTGCGACACACTTGCGAGGGGATCGATTGCCAGCGAGTGCCTCCCTCTGAGTGTGGTTCATGTCCTGGGAGACGTATGTGGTGTGTCTGGAATAATTGCCGTTTCAGCTTGACTAGCGTGAGAGGAACGACTTGCTACTCAACAGTAAGTGGGTGAACGGGATTGCAAATTACATACAATGGCTCTCCGCATCGTGCGATTATACCAGCCGAGGTAGCTCAGGGCATCAACTGATGTCACTGCAGTGCCTATGATCTGGAGGTTCTCGTGACCTGAAGGTGGCACTATTTTCTACACTGGCTATATAGCCCGGTCGAATTAGAGCGGCAGTGTAGAGAATTTTAACAATCGGCTCCTCTCACCGGTAGTTTTTAATGGTTTTCCAACCAACACCAGGCGAATGTTGGCCTCACCTCACCAACTGGCCATAGATTTTCCTTCTTCTTACCTATTCTATCATCACCCCTTTCTTACATACATAAATGAATTTATTTGTTCAGAAAGAAAAATTAACCCAAAAATAAAAATGCACCCAATTTACACAACTTGACTGCTTTTTTATTTCTCGATTAATTTTTTTCTGAATAAATAAATTTATTTCTTTTATAAATAATAAACAAATAGTAAACAACTTACTCGTTTCTGGAGTGTTTCTATGCTTCTGCAATGACAATTTTATCCTATAAAGCACGTTTTCAATCCAACCTTTTAGTGTTTACTGCGGCTGAACCATTCGGAATATCCAAGTAGTTTACAATACAAAACATGTATAAAATTGTCTTAAGCGCTTATTTTCCAATTGTGGACAGTTCCTCTCCGGGCACTTGTAGATAGCTCTGACAACCTGTGATTCTGGACTTCTTGAATATTAAAAGTGAAAAAAAAAGAATTTTAATCTGAAACTCCTGAAATTATTTTCTTTTAATTTCTTACGATATTTGGCAGGGATATTCACTTTTTCAGTTACTGTGTATTATTGGAATTACCAAGAATTTTCGCAGTAAAAACTGCACGTACTCCTGTATTTTTACCCAAACTTACGATAAAATTACTCGAATTTTTCAAGCATTGTACATGAAATTTCAAAATATATCTTTAAGAAATATATTTCATTAAAAGAAAAATATCTTGAATATTTTAGTTGAAGGAAGACCCTTTTGTAATTTTTGAAAAATCAGGCTTTTCAACGAACATGAGACCCGCACCATTCTCTTCGAAGTCTACCACACTATTCAATAACAATATTTAATCAAAAACGATGGAGTCATTTCTTTGAAAATGTCCCAGAGGCTTCATGTAAAGTACCTTCCAAAATTAAAATATCGATTTCAAATTAAGGGACCGCGACATCAGCCAAATTGATTGGAGAGTATCAATTTTGGAGAAAATCGGCTGAGCGGTTAAGCCACTAGCGTTGTTGGATGGGAAAGACAGACACAGACAGAGAGATACAGACAGAGAGACACAGACAGAGACACACAGACAGACACACACAGACAGACACACACAGACAGAGACACAGACAGAGACACACAGACAGAGACACACAGACAGAGACACACAGACAGAGACACACAGACAGAGACACACAGACAGACACACACAGACAGAGACACACAGACAGAGACACACAGACAGAGACACACAGACAGAGACACGCAGACAGAGACACACAGACAGAGACACACAGACAGAGACACACAGACAGAGACACACAGACAGAGACACACAGACAGAGACACACAGACAAAGACACACAGACAGAGACACACAGACAGAGACACACAGACAGAGACACACAGACAAAGACACACAGACAGAGACACACAGAAAGACACACAGACAGAGAGACGTTTTGTCATCATTCGATTTATCGGTATCAAGGACCCAAAACATTGATGCTGGCTATATCACGTGTTAGAGGATTTTTTTCTAAATATAACAACTGGATTGTCCCACTTTCTCGATATCAGGACCCTGTAATAGGAGTTTTTCTGGAAAACATTCGCCTTATTCGTACAGCATGACATAACGTTCTCTATACTCCGTAGCGAGAAAGTAAAAAAAGTAGGAAATCGAGTAGCCAAAAATAACATCATCCAAGAAGTGAATTACAGGAGGAAGGCTTAAAAGAGAATATTGTCTTGGAAGTATGAGTCGCTCCATTCACTATTAGTAATAGAAGGCAAGTACTTTATGAGAGAGAAAAATTCTCTTTTTGGTAAAACATTCAAAACATTATTCTTAGACTTTTGTTCCAGCATATCTCCATGAAATCTGAAATATTTTATAAGTTTTCGTTCGCGTCTCAACACCTTTTATTTCTTATGATCAACATCTGAATGGTGTGTAGGAGTTTTATTAAATGTTTTACCTTCTAATTTGAAAGAAAAGGGGTTTCCGAGAATACGACATTTCAAGATTCGAAGATTACAATATCGACATTCTTTATTAATATTTCAATAAAGTGTCTTACGTAACGTGTCGCATTGACGATATATAGAATTACAATGTTCGGACTGTCGGCGAGTATCGTTTTGATAGCTGAAGAATACCTGTATGAATAAATGTAACACAGTTGAAGATAGCTATGTTATCAGCGCTAATTCAAAATGTCAGGTGTAACTACTGTTAACGCAACATTATTAGATATCTCGTTTTAGTAAAATGTCCGTGATATGTCGCGTAATTACCTGCGTAAGAAGGAAATATGTCGGTGTTACCGAGTCGTCTTAAGTCAAACACTGCTTTGCGGTTCCGTCAGTCGAAATTTCTTCACCGAGGGACATGTTCAGAGGATACCGGCCGACGAAAGAAGAGTATTCTTAATGGCCGATAAAGACAGTATCCAATATTGAAGTAGGATTTAATGATGGTCAGTGGAACATTAATCTCATTTGTCAAAACAGTTGTTGTTCCCTTTTTTCTTAGGTCGGGTCTAGTTTAATGAGCTTGATAATTGCCATCTAGAGGTGTATAGAACCTTCCAGAGACTCTTTGCAACCAACCCTTTTCGGAAGTTCCGACTCTCTCCAAAGCTCACCATCGAGATAACTTTGGGACCCTTCTCTACTAAACGCTTAAATAATGCCCGTCGGAGGTCGTGGGAATAGGGGGTGGGGAAATTTGTATTGGTGTCATTGTTATAGTTCCCATACCTATTGTCTCGAACATATCTTTATCATTCCCATATGAGGCGAAAGGAGAACAGGATATGAGTTGACGGATGATTGCATGAGACTGGGCATACCTCCATCCCACAATCACAGCAGGGAACAGCCATGCGTTACGCCACATTCGAACTCATAAAATTGGTGTCTAACGCTCTTAGGCTCGCAGAACTGCATACCACGTTATATTCACTTTCTGTTTTGAAAGGATTAGGCCCGAGGCCAGTTCGGGTTTCACCACATATTCCTGGGGCTTCCCATACTTCTCTTACCCAGTGAATTATTTGTAATTATTCCATTGATTGTTTTGTAATCCATTCTGATGGCATAAGAAAGACAACCTCTCTTAATTTTTCTTTACGGTGGATCGCCTTTTCGGTTATTAGTTGCATCGCTAGTTCGTACGTCATCACTTCATTTACGAATATCACGTAATACGACGCTATATTGTCTGTATTTAATACACGCACAACGTTATATTGTCTGTATTTAATATATTTAAAGTTAGACGCTCGAATTATTTCCCAATGTACCGACAGAACGAATTGCAGAACGTTCCTCGGAGCGAGAGAGAGCTTACATATTTATTTAGAGCTAACGAAATAGGAACCCCGTGACCCCGATACTCCATTTCCATTTTACACACACATAATGTCCAAGTATTTCAATAACTGATGCGTGCTCCTTGTGTCCTATCTTAATATCATTTTCTCACATAATTCTAAGGGTTATAGTGGTACTTGCGATTCTTTCTGATATTGAGGACTCTCTCGTTCGCCCGCCCTGGTAATTTGCCATCCAACGCGCGATTGTCCCATCGGCGATGCCAAATGCCTTCCTCTCTCCTCCTCTTCCTTCTACTCCTCCAATTGGGAATAGAAGTGAAGGAAAATAAGAAAATATAGAAAGACGTTTACTTCAAGTCGACACTTCGCATTTGAAAATTGTATATGTTAACTTTCGCAATAAACGCAGTGTGTTTCATTTCACAAAGTTTGTTTGAGTACTTTGTCGACTAGCAATCGACATCTTTAACTCTCGTTTGCGGTTCCTCCGCCGAGGGACACCCCTGGAGGGGGCGGGCCCGCGAAAGAAGAGCGTCGCCGTCCGCCGGTGCGGCGCCGCGCAGCGTCGGCAAGTGAGCGTTGACGCCGGCGGCGGCTGCTCTTTCGCGGAGCCTTCAGCGAATCTGCGGCGATCGGCGGCGGCGATAGCTTTGAGGGCGCGCACAAGCGCGGGTGCCGGCGCGGGGGCGGGGGCGGGGGCGGGTGCGAGGGCGGCGGGCGGGCGGGCGTTAAGTACGGGCTGGCGAGATGAGGCGGAAGCCCCGCGTCGTCGGGTGGTCGGGCGGTGAGGGTGGTGAGGCGCCGCCTGCGGGTGCGTCGGGCCGCGGTCGACGGGAGGTCGGACGGCCGGTCGGCAGGCCGAAGCCGGCAGGCCGACGCTGGCTGGCCGGCGCGGAGCGGGGCAAGGCGGGGCAAGGCGGGGCAGGGGGGGGACGGAGAGTGGCGGGACGGAGAGTGGCGGGACGAGAGTGGCGGGACGGAGAGTGGCGGGACTTGAGAGTGGCGGGACGAGAGTGGTGGACTGGAGAGCGGCGGACGGAGTGGCGTAATGGAGAGTGGCGGGACGGAGAGTGGCGGGACGCGAGAGTGGCGGGACTTGGAGAGTGGCGGAAACGGAGAGTGGGCGACTGAGAGTGGCGGACGGAGAGTGGCGGGACGAGAAAGGGCGGACGGAGAGTGGCGGGACGGAGAGTGGGCGGACGGAGCGGGGCGGGGCGAGCGGCGGAGCGGGGCGGAGCGGGGCGGAGCGGGGCGGAGCGGGGCGGAGCGGAGAGGCAGGGTGGCGCGGAGCGGAGCGACGGGACGGGGCGGAGCGGAGCGGAACGGCGGGGTGCAGTGGGGCGGGGCGGGGCGGGGCGGGGCGGGGCGGGGCGGGGCGGTCGGTTTCCCGCGGCGACGAAGGTGGAGCCGCTGCATTAGATATTCATACGGCTCATGAATATAAAACACGGGTGAAAAGGCCGCTTTGAAGGAATCCGGGTGGCGGCGGCGGCGGCGGCAGGTGAGGCGCCGAGGCGCCAGGGGCGGCGCGGGCGGCGGGAGCGAATGGGGCGCTGGGGGCTATGCACGCGGCGGCGACGGCGGCGGCGGCGGCGGCGGTGGCGGCGGCGGCGCGGTAGCTGTGACGATAGCCAACTGATAGCCGGGCTAGCGGTAGTGAGGATGTTGGTGGAAGTGGTAGTAGAAATGGTAATGTTCGTGATGTAGAGCTGGTGATTCCAGTACTACTGCTTGTGGTAGAGGTGACAGTACTGGAATTAGTGATTCTAGTGCAGTGCTGTTAGTGACGCAGTGCTGGTGATCTTATTTGGTATTATTAATGATACAAGTACAGCTGCGGATAATGATGCTAGTAGTGTTGGAGGCAATGATGATTGTGCAATGCTGGGGATAATGGTTCATAAGGGTTGATAATGGTAGCGCTACGAGTGATGATAGTGGTGGAATTTGTATTGGTGATGCTTGATGGTGAGGCAAATAAAGATGACGTTCGTAATAGTAATAGAGGTATTTGTGTTGTTATCAATGCATAAAGATGGAAATTGTGGTCTTACTTATAAGGTAATAAACGGTCAAAAACGAGTTGAATTTTGGTGACTTTTAGCCATCAAAAGTGTACTAACGAAAGAGCAATGTGAATTTCATTCTTTGCTATTTTCAAATAGTTGATAGTTGTGTCTCTTTTGATTTTGGTGTGCGCTTGCGGGTATTAGTCACAAAGAGTGACATTTCTAACCGTATAATACACGTGCACTGTCCACACTAGGTTCTCGTCTCTGGGTAAAGCTAATACAAACTTGGGACTGGGACCCTACAGACAAAGAAGGCAAGGGTGGTTCCAGTCGTGGTGGCAATGGTGCTGGTGGAGGGTGGTGGTGATAGTCGAGGGTGGGGGCTGAGACGAGGCTGAGGGGGATTTTCGAAACAATAGCTGGCTTAGAGTCTTCCCCAACCTTCAAGGAAGAATATAAAGAATGTATGCGACAACGTGAAGATACGTTGTATTCGTCTATGTAGTCTGGCTGGAGATTCGGGTAAAAAAAAATACGACGAAAGGAAAATTTGAAATTTAAATTTAATTTGTGCTATATTTTAAGAAATAACAGAATGTTAAATAAAGGAATTTTCAATAGTATCACTCGATAGTAAAATACATATATTAGACAAAAAAAACTGCAATGAAAATTTCTTTCTTCCAATCAACACATCACAAACTCGTATCATGCATGAAGTACACCTTTCTATGACAGTGCGTTCTTTAAAATAAAATATCTAAACGGGAACACCAGATTCTTGACGAGTTCAAAACGTGGATACGATGTGTTCCAGCAAAAGATAAACCTGCTGACAGAATTGCAAAATGACAAGAGCAAAGCCACGATCGATAGCGGCGGGGAACGTTGAAGAACAAACTAAAGAACAACCTTTGGTCCAGAGGCTTCACCAGAGCGTGGCGAGAGTGTGTGTCAGCAACCGTGAGATCGTGGAGAACGTCATAAATAGGGGGCGGATTTTAATGAAATGTCATTTATTCTTTTCGCTTTAGAACAATGCCGTAAACGGCACTACATTAAAGTGTAGAAATTAATTTAATGTTACATCAAAATCAAATGAGCCATTTGTATACATCATTTTTTTTGCATTTTTCCCTGATTTCGACTAATAAGTCATATTTTACTCTTTTCCGTCATTTTTAATGCGTTTTTGCTGATTTAATTGATTTTAATACCATTTTAATGGTACTTCCTTGAAATAATATTTGCGAGATGTAACAAATGTTCTGCAGACTTCTTGAGTAGTCTTTTCGATTTCTTCCCTCATAAAGTGTAATGTCAGCCGTTGTGATTATGTAATCTAAGGTGCCTGTGACACCCATCAATCACCGCCATTGTCGGTTTGGGGCGATTTCGGTTTAATTAAAGACAGATTTGCAGATAAAGAACAGTCTTCACCAAAAGTTTGCGAGCCGAGTTCACTTGAACGAATGGAAGAACCGTCGATTACATCAGTATGAAATCCTACAGCTTGATATGTCCATCCAAATTGGTTTGGATCACATTTTTTATTTCATTTTCCTTTGTTTTTAGGGCATTTTAAAAACACTTTAAGAGTATATTATTGATCGTTTTTGACGATGTTTTACGTCATCAAACTCCGCTCCCTAGTCATAAATATAAGTAGGTCGTCGTTACACATAGAATACATAATAAAGGGAGAAATTGATACTCAAAACTAACGGATATAATGCATATTGTAATGGGATGACCTGTGGTGTTGGTTTCAGTTCGTTTCCCTTTCACCGATAGGACCGGGGTTCAAATCCCATTCGACTGATTGATTGATTAGTGATTCTCAGAACATCAACTGCTAAGGTAATTAGTCACGCGAGTGTAGCGCAAATTTTTATTGCGGGAGATAGCGATGACCTTCCCCCGCTGGCTGGCGAGATCCGGCGCCGACGTTTTTCCTCTTGCGGGAATTTCCCCAACCAGGATCTCCCACCAGCGTGACATCGCCCCAGCCGACTGGTCTCCCGACAAGCTTGCTACTTCTCTCCCTACATGCAAGGTGTTTAAGGCATGTAAATATGGATGTAAATAAGGGGTGAGAATAAGACAAGGAAGAGGAAGGACATATCGCGCGCGGTTCTTGGTCGGAGTTTTAGGATAGTGCTTGGGAATTCTCCTGGTGTTGATCGACGAAAGCACGGAAAATTATCGATCAGAGCAACCGTCCGTTAGGATTCTCCTCCACACAGCGGCTATATTCAACCTAGCTATGGAGCTAGTGTCAAAAATCCTGGCACCGTCGGGACTCAAAACCTGTAACCTCCAGTTCAGAAATACTGCAGTGACATTAGTTGAAGCCGTGAGCCATATTTGCTAAAAATCCCGGTCGATCTATGTGTAATTCGTGATGGACAGAGTGTGTCCACCATATGTTTTTATAGTGTTCTCCTGTCTTCCATGTCTATCGTTACACCACTGCCAGACATGAAAATCATTTGTCTTCTCGCAGTATCCGTACAAGGCTTAAATACCGGCATTATAATAAAAATAATACGTATTGTAATATTCTGAGATAGTTATTTAAAATTAAACGTTAGAATGCCAACAGTGACATAACCCTCACACGATGCACTGTGCAATCCCTATACCGCAAATGAAAACAGGAAACTACGACCGAAAAAGACAGCGGCGGAAGCGAATTTATCTCATCCTTGCCTCCGGAGTGGACGACTAGTTTTGATGGGTTCGTGATTATGATATGAGAGAGATAAATGAGTGATGCTGAAACAGTGGTGAAACGACAGACAGAGGAACGGACAACCCAGGAAAAAGTGCCGCAAACCCGCTTTGCCCACCTCCAATATCACATGGATCGACCTCCATTTGAACCCCGGTACTAGAACATAGAAGTCGAGCAGTCTGTCCGCTTTACGACGATTTTTATTTCATATTTTATTGCTTATATTGCTTTTATTTTAATCATTATTGCACACCACGATACATATATGAAGTACGCTTAATTTAATTCACAATATCACTTAAAATAATCTCAATTTAAACAGGTTGAGAAATTATACTGAAAAATATTTATGGACAACTTAGATCAATCAATTTTATGAGAAACATATTGACTAGAAATTATATTTTATTTCTAGTTCTGTGAGGGGGAGTTTCCAGAGTACAAAAGACGTAAGGTGAGAAATGGGATTATAGCATTTGGTGGAGATGTATGTTAAATGGAGTCTAACCGAAATTCTTTGAGGAAATTGGGCATTTGTAAAGAAGGGGGTGTTTGTGATTGTTCTAAGAAGTTACTTCTGACAATTTGAAGTTGTTTGATATTTGTGTTGGCAACACTTATCCTGATCGAACTTGATTATAGTTCTGAGGAAACCGCGTAGCCCACAGCCGTTAAAGAAGAAACAAAAGGCCAACAAGTCGTCCACTTGCCCGTCAGGGGCGCGGCGAGGGCGTTGTGGTTAGATAGGGAATGATAGAATTGGGAGGAGAGGTATGTTAATTGGTTTTAAATGGAGTATAACTAAAATTCTCTGGGTAAATTGGGCATTTGTGGTGGAGTAGGTGGCATTGGTGATTGCTCTAAGGAAGTTCCTTAGGATAATTTGAAGTTTGTTATTTGCCTTGGCAACATTGATCCTGATTGGACTTGAAACGACGCGGAGTCCCGTTAAAGTAGAAACGAAAGGCCAACGCGTCGTCCACTTGCCCGCCAGTGGCGCGGCGTGGGCGTTGTGGTCAGATAGGGAATGATAGAATTGGATAGAGAGGTATGTTAAATGGTTTTAAATGGAGTATAACTAAAATTCTCTGAGTAAATTGGGCATTTGTGGTGGAGTAGGTGGCATTGGTGATTGCTCTAAGGAAGTTCCTTAGGATAATTTGAAGTTTGTTATTTGCCTTGGCAACATTGATCCTGATTGGACTTGAAACGACGCGGAGTCCCGTTAAAGTAGAAACGAAAGGCCAACGCGTCGTCCACTTGCCCGCCAGTGGCGCGGCGTGGGCGTTGTGGTCAGATAGGGAATGATAGAATTGGATAGAGAGGTATGTTAAATGGTTTTAAATGGAGTATAACTAAAATTCTCTGAGTAAATTGGGCATTTGTGGTGGAGTAGGTGGCATTGGTGATTGCTCTAAGGAAGTTCCTTAGGATAATTTGAAGTTTGTTATTTGCCTTGGCAACATTGATCCTGATTTGATCTAATGCCATCGCGGAGTCCTGCATAGAATGAGCCAACGCGTCGTCCACTTGCCCGCCAGTGGCGCGGCGTGGGCGTTGTGGTCAGATAGGGAATGATAGAATTGGATAGAGAGGTATGTTAAATGGTTTTAAATGGAGTATAACTAAAATTCTCTGAGTAAATTGGGCATTTGTGGTGGAGTAGGTGGCATTGGTGATTGCTCTAAGGAAGTTCCTTAGGATAATTTGAAGTTTGTTATTTGCCTTGGCAACATTGATCCTGATTGGACTTGAAACGACGCGGAGTCCCGTTAAAGTAGAAACGAAAGGCCAACGCGTCGTCCACTTGCCCGCCAGTGGCGCGGCGTGGGCGTTGTGGTCAGATAGGGAATGATAGAATTGGATAGAGAGGTATGTTAAATGGTTTTAAATGGAGTATAACTAAAATTCTCTGAGTAAATTGGGCATTTGTGGTGGAGTAGGTGGCATTGGTGATTGCTCTAAGGAAGTTCCTTAGGATAATTTGAAGTTTGTTATTTGCCTTGGCAACATTGATCCTGATTGGACTTGAAACGACGCGGAGTCCCGTTAAAGTAGAAACGAAAGGGCAACGTGTCGCCCGTCAGCGGCGCGGTGAGGGCGTTTAGGTCAGCGGCCGCAGGGCCATCGTTGACGTCGTCGGCCGTCGGGCTGATCGAGCGGAAGCAGCTCGCGCCGCCTAATCCCTCAATGATTTGTCGGCGCCCTGACGCCCGCCCCAAGCACACCAGACACCTCCTCCCAGCCCCCCCCCCCTCCTTGCCATGGCTACAGCCACACCCCTCCGGCGCCGCGGACCCGCCCCCGCATTTCCCCGCTCTCCCTCTAGCCAAAGCTCCGGCCTTGGCTCCGCCCCACCTACTCCCAGCCCCGCCCCCCGCTACGGTTACAGCCATACCACTCCTGCTCCGCGGATCCGCCCCCGCATTTCCCCGCTCTCCCTCTAGCCAAAGCTCCGGCCTTGGCTCCGCCCCACCTACTCCCAGCCCCGCCCCCCGCTACGGTTACAGCCATACCACTCCTGCTCCGCGGACCCGACCCCGCATTTCCCCCACCCCAGCCTACTTCCGCCCCGGGCCCAGCTCCTCTCTTCCCTTCCGGCCACCGCCCCGCTCCGCCTTCTCCCGCCCGCGCCCACCCCGTCTCCACCCTGGTTTCGGCTCCGATCTTCCCTGCCCACCCCGCCCTGCTCCCCCACCCACGTCTTTCCTCTCCCTCACCTCCCATTTCCGTACCATCCCAGTCTCGGCCCTGGCTTCGGCTCCGCTCTTCCCCGCTCGCCCTGCCCTCGCCACGCCTCTGTCCCTCCATTCCCCTGCATCCCATCCCCGCCCCACCCCCGTCTCCATCCTGTCTTCCGCTCCTCATCCCTGCCCCCCTCACACCCATCCCGTCACACTGCTCAGCCACCTCCGCCCGCTTCCCGCCCCCGCCCGCCGACGGAGCGGCTAATAGGGCGGCGTGACATATTGCGGAGCTGTCGCTCATAATCGCGGGGTTACCAGGCGCGCCCGGATCGCGCAGACACGACGGGGCCTATCGCCCGCCGGCGCGGCGCGGGTCAAGGACGCGGGGCGGGGAAGGGGGAGGGGAGGGGACGGGACGGGGAAGCCGTCACGGGGACACACGAACGTCGATCCCCTTGCTCGGCAGACCACAGTACGTCTTAGACTTCAAAATTGGTTCGCAAGCGCTTCAAGGTGGTTGGAAATGCGATGCACAGATATACGGCTACGATGCGTCGTGTGGAAAGACTACGTATCGATTTTCTAATCTTTGCTATCGATCCTTCGAATACATAACCACAATAGGAATGCTTCTCTTGAGTTACAATTCAGTGTAACCATTACAGTGTAAACATTATTAAATCATTTCCTTAATATATTTGTAGAAATAAATGACAAATAAACATAAACAATTTATCAGTAGCAACAATTGAACATTGATTATCTATTATTTAATATCTCTTGCTGTGCTGGTATGCGGAACAATTTACTAGTTTTTCAAGATATGTTAAACATATTACATAAAATTGAACTTCAGATGATTGCGTATCTCTTAATAGCGATTCATCGGAACTGTTATCAATAGAGTTTGAGCCTAAAATTTAATAAATAATTCAATTCTTGAAAGTTGAGGGCACGAGCCGAGTGAGCAAATTTTAGCTCAGGGTAGATGTTTTCATGTTAATTCGTTAAAATACTTCGATGTGGTAATCTTTTCTACAAGTTATCTCTGAAAAAGTTTACTATTTTGTTCACATCTGTATTTGACAAGGTATTACTTCATTAAAAGTCTTTTTATTTGACTTTCAAACTCCAAAAAATGAGGAAAAATACTTATTAAATATTTCTTAATGTGCGTAGATAATACCAACTATTTTATTTTAAACTGATAGAAGAAAGTCTGTTTGGACAAGAATACTCTGGCTCCCGTCAGAACTTACTGAGAAATATTCCGCAAAATGAGCAAAACACACTGCTCCAGCGCGAAAGAAACGCTTGAGTGTATGCCATTTCCGTGCTTGCAACTGCTGACTGCGCCGAGAACAAGGAATTGAAATCAGAACATCTTTCGTGCGCCGGCTATCGCACTCGATCTCCAAAGAGACCACCCCCTCGCTCGGGCAAGACCTGACCATTTCGCGGGGAAACCTTAAAATTCAAAGCGAGCTCCCAGAGAACTACCAGGCCGACACTTACATCGACAGAGCGCCCGTTACCGCACGCAACAGCAAATCACGGGTCCACAGAGGAAGTAACGACTTCCTCCAGCACTTGGCAAACGACCTGGCGGCGGCAGCCCGCCCTCTCGCCCACCCCGAGCGCTGCCATCGCATCTCCATCACGCACCCAGCGCCCGGCGACGTCACGCGGGACGCAGAAAGAGACACAGAGAGAGAGAGAGAGAGAGAGAGAGAGAGAGAGAGAGAGAGAGAATGAGAGAGAGATAGAGAGAATGAGAGAGAGAGAGAGAGAGAGAGAGAGAGAGGGATGGAGGGAGACATGTGGTTGGGAAAAAGTAAACGATGGCGTAAACCATGAGGAATACAAGGAATAAGAAAACGCGGAGGAGGAGAAGGAGGAAGAGGAGAAGGGGGAGAGGAAGAGGAGGAGGAAGAGAAGGAGGCGGAGAAGAAGGAGAAGGAGAAGAAGAAGGAAACACAGGAATAGGAAGCGAAGACGAACACAGAAAGGGAAGCGAACTAAATGACAAATTGAAAAAAACACACACACACACACACACACATGAACAAACTGGTGATGTTTCAACAACTTTCTCGCATTTAGTAACTGTTATGTAATATTCCTATATATTAACACTTGTCTGTCATTATTAGTAAAACTCATTTTCATGCAGTCCAGCCATAAACGTCTCCCAACTAAGTGAAGGAATTTTTAGAATTTTAAACTGCCATGTCGCGGTGCGGCTTTTAGCGTAATGCAATCTATATTTCGTGAAGGACTCTAGCAAATGAAACGCGGACAATTCGAATTCTCATTTTAAAATATGGCAAAAATTACGCTAAATTACTCTTATTTTTTAATGTACATGATCTTATTTAAAGATCTAATTTTGAAAAACCCATTTCATTAGAAAGAAATCTATCATCAATAGTTTTGACATTATTTTTATCAATTTTGAAAAAACGGAGAGTTTCGTGAAAATAGGTTCTGCGCCAATTTCAAAAGCGTACTTATTCGAGAAAACCAATTAAAGAAAAACTTTGGAGCAATTTTTGAGAAAATGATTGTTGATAAATTGTCAATATTTCAAGCACAATTACTCGAAAACGATTCATATTTTCGAAACATTATGTGACCTTCATTTAAGATGTTTTGATGAATAGATTTTACTAACGAAAAAAACACCTAAATTCAATATTGTCATTATTCACAGTCGGTCTTTTTGACTTATAACAATTTTTCTATATCAAGGATCCACAAAATGCAGATTCTGACTACTCAACGAGTTAGAGGAAGTAATTGACCACATATGGGAACAAGATTTTCCAGTTTTTCGTTGCCAGAGCTCAGCAATAAGTTTCTCCATTCAAAAATTGTCATTTTGTTCTGCAGCATGACAATATTTCGTCTACACTGCCTAAGCAGTATGCGAGAAAGTAAAAAGAATACACGTGGAATTACAGATGCAACATCATTATCCATGTTTACGATACATCGATATTTTTATAAAATCATCGACGTATTTGACATCAATTTTTCGAAGCTGAAGTTTTTTTATACCAATGTTTTGCGTGCAATGTTTGAAATGAAAAAAGTGCATTATAACAAAATTGTATAATAATTTTCATATCCATAATTTCCAATATTCTTCAGAGCAAATGACCTAGGGTAAAAGATAAATAAAATATAGTGTTCGTCAATAAAAAGTCTATATTATTTTTTTCTAGGATTTTTATCCAGCCAATAACGGGTAACCCTTTACGGCCCGATGGGACACATATTCGGTCATACACAAGACCAACACACTTGCGGGCTCCGCTAATCTGGGGTCAGCAGAACGCGAGGCCCTCCGCGACAACACGTACAAAGTCAAGGGACAAACAGCCAGGCCCAAGGCGGGATTGAAACTCGCGACCCTTCGGACCGAAGCGCTGAGTCGGTACTCGCTCTTAACGACCTCGGCCATCCAGGTCGGCATATTATTTTTTAATAAATGAAAATGATAACCCAAGTTTTGTTAATTGTCTCGATGATTTTTTGACTCTGTTTTGTCAATTAAACGTCAGTTTAAACTTTTCCTGTTAACTTATCCAGTTTTTAAAACTTGGATGTTTAATAACTTCTATGATTTTGAGTCGGTGTTTTGTCGAGCTAGCGTTGATCACAGATAGACGGACACAGACGTTTGACACTGAACCAATCTGTCAGAATAAGAGACATCACATGAATTCGGACGACAAAAAGTAATAGAGGACGGTTTATACTAAATACAGCAAGAAGATTTATCCACTTTTTCAATACCGGGTTCCCATCGTAGGAGTTTTCCTGACCAAAAATCGCTTATATTTTCGTGATTTCTACCCTTTCTCTTTACTAAGTACATGGTATGTACACTAGGGCAGTACGTAGTATGTCGAGTAGTCTACCGGGAGCGGCGGCTCAGTACAACTGATGTCACTGCGGTGCCTCTGACCGGGAGGTCCTAGGTTCGAGTTCTGACGGCGGCAGGATTGTCGATGCCGGCTTTTCAGTTAGGTTGAATTCAGTCGCTGTCTGGAGGAGAATTCTAGCGGCTGGCTGCTCTGATCGGTAGTTTTCTGTGGTTTCTCCGATCAAAACCAGGCGAATGCCGTAGTAGTACCCTTACAAACGGGACATGGACTGCGCGTGATCTTTTCTTTCTCTTCTTTGCCGTATCCTCACCCTTTACACACACACACACACACACACACACACACACACACACACACACACACACACACTAAAATGCACTGCATTACCACACATGCCAGGAGACCAGGCGGGAACTTAGATCTTGTCCCGGCTGGGCGGTTCCCCACTGGTGGGAGAAACCTGGTTGGGGTAAACCCGTTAGTCGCCGGTATGTCGGCGCCGGATCTCGCCTCCAGTGGGGGAACATCACCGCCACCTCCCGGTAATTTTTTTATTTAAAAAAATACGCACTACACTTACTGGACTAATGACCTTAGTAGTTGACGCGCCAGGAATCACTAACAATCAATCAATCAATCAATGCAGTAAGTCAAAATAGCGGTGTTTGTAAGAGCGATCGAACGAGGTGGCGAGGGAGCAGAGAGAAGCGAACGCCTGTTTTCTCGAGAGGAGAGGGCGGCCAGCAGAGCCGCAAGGTGCGCGAAAGCTCTTCGTCAGGTGCGCGCCGTTGGCTGCACGCGATGCCGACACCGAGCCCAGCGCCGACGCCATCGCCTCCATCTTCCACACGACGCCAACACCTTCGTCAAAATAACGCCGACACCTTTGCCACAATGGCGCAGACATCTTCGCCAACACTGTCGTTGATGCTTCCACCAACACGATGCAAAACAGGCGCCGACACCTTCGCCACCATTACGCCCCTCACAACCTCACCCGCACCAGTGCCCTGCAACATCGGAAGCGATACCCGACATTGTAAACGGCCTTTACCGGCCGAGATACCGACATCGGGGCGTCTACAGAAGCAGAGAGATCGATATCGGACGAGTTCGACATCGAAAGCGACATCTACACCGGCAGTGACACATATCGACATCGGATGACACACCGACGACTCCAATAACAATATCACTAGCGACACCAAACCCGCTATCATCTGCGACAGCAACATCGCCATCGACATCGACTCCAACATTGTCATCAGAAGCGACACCGTGACAGCCACCGGACGCCGGTAGCATTCTCTGACACGAGCATTGACAACACATACGATATAGAATTGCCGATTGATTGTTAGTGATTCCAGACGCGTGAACTACTGAGGTCACTGGTCCCGTAAGTGTAGTTCATTTTTATTGTGAGGTGACAGTGATTTTCCCAAACTGGATAGTGAGATCCGGCGCCAATCTACCGACGACTAGCGAGATTTTCCCCAACCCTGTATCTTCCACAAGCGGGGCACCGTCCCAGCTACATTTGACGCTTTCCCCGAATCCGATTCGACGTTTAATTCGAAACCAGCGAAGTTTGTAGCCACCGCAGACTGCAACAAACTCAATGCAGACACGATGTCGTTTCATCGACTTTTGGTGCAAATACGTTTAACGTGAATGTTGTGTGCACTGTTCTGAATCGACCTTTAAAAAAAATTGCGGGATAGATTTACACTTAATAAATCACTCACGGCGAAAACGAATAAAAGCTAGAAGGCTAGAATGACCTTTGCGTACCAAAGGCAGTGCTTATTCTTCGCTACATAGAGAAAAACCTGTTTAAATTCACTGTGTTTTTTTTTGTCAAAATGATGCTGAAATAACGTTTTACTGCAGATATTATTGCTGAACCTTTTACTACCATTTCTATTTGTGTGGACAACATGCAGGCTGGAGAAAAACTTCCAGGCTACATGGTTATTTTTTACAATGTATTGTTGTGAAATAATTGTAGGCGAGTATTAGTATTATAGTGCACAAGTATAATTTTAAAAAGTAAAATAAACAAATAATTTAAAAATTGAATTTTTAATATTTTGTGAGTATTGTGATCTAAATATACTGTGAAGTTTTGCAAATTATTTTTCGCCTTTGTAATGAATATTAACTACTTATTAAATAACAATTTTCAATGCTCAGAACTAATACCAATGGGGGAAAAGTACCAAGCAAACCAAATATTCTCAGCAGCTTGAGATCACATGCAATAAAATACCTGTTTCACTTTACTTCGCGTAAGTTCATCGGATCATTTTGAAAATTATGCACCCACCTTTTCACTAGTTTTACCAAAAATAAGAATTTTTAAAATGAATATTTCCACGAAAAATTTTCAGTATCGAAGAAATTGCATATATTGAGGAGTTTTATGAAATATAGTTCTATCTAAGTGATTTACTGACGAGATTCACTAAATTTTAACCACACAGAAAATAACATTCCATAGCACATGATCTAAAACTTTCATTGCTGGTCTTTCTGCCTCTGTAATCATCTGCTGCCGTCCAACTGTTAGTTGTCATTGCCTTTCCATTGTTGAATTTGGTGTCGCCGATCAGTATAAGTGAGACTTTATATTCTTCTAGTACAACTCCACCATACGAATCGCCAATCGCAGAACATCAGTAGCCCATAACACAGCCCCCAATCACGCTAAGACGAAACTCGCCCACTCGCCCACTCGCCCACTCGCTCACTTGCTCATACGCCCATACGCCCATACGCCCATCTCCCATCGCCCATCGCCCATCGCCCATCGCCCATCGCCCATTGCCCATTGCCCACTCGCCCATCGCCCATCACCAATTTTGCTACGCTGAACGTTTTTGTATGTTTGTTGGATTTTTTACGTGTACGCCTATCTCGTTTTACCTATATACCTGTATCTGCACCTGTATCAAAGATATCGCCAACCAGACTGAATCTTCTCACTCAGCTGCGACCCCGTTAGTTACATGGCACACTCTCCTTCCATCGCGCCAAAGTGACTCATGAGCCCATTTCAGTCACATTAAGTACTTATCCTCAGCCACCAAGATCGCAAGTCCATCTTTGAGCAGTCCGATAGAGAGGGAGAGCGCCAGGCTAAACCTCGTTGCCTTGCGTCGGGTCCGTAGATTCGGACACGGGTCTTTTACATCACATATTCTTCCTTTCAATTTTAAGGGAAGTTCAGAACTGATATATGGTGATCTGGGAATGTGTACCACTCACAAAAGAATTGATTGATTGATTTTTTCGTATTTCCGGGCGCGTCAACTGCTTTGGTCATTAGCCCCGTTAGTGTAATGCATGTCTTTTTTCGGGAGATGGCGGTGATCGTCCCCCGCTGGATGGCGAGATCCGGTGCCGACGTACCATCGGCTAGTGGGGTTTCCCCCTAATCAGGACTCTCCTACCAGCGGGGCACCGCCCCAGCCGGGACTAGCTCTAAGCTCCCGACCGGTCTCCCGGGATATGTGGTAGTGTAATGCATGTTAGTGTAAGTGTGTGTGTAAGGGGAGAGGATACGACAAGGAAGAGGAAGGACAGATCGCGTGCGGTCCAGGACCCGTTTAGAAGGGTACTGCTCCGGCATTCACCTGGTGTTGATCAGAGAAACCACGGAAAACTACCAATCAGAGCAGCCGGCCGCTAGAATTCTCCTCCAGACAGCGACGGAATTCTACCTAGCTGAAAAACTAGCGTCGAAATTCCTGCCGCCGTCAGGACTCGAACCTAGGACCTTCCGGTCAGAGGCACTGCAGTGACATCAGTTAATACACTGAGCTTCCGCTCCCGGTAAAAAAAATATTGAAAACCTGCACACATTTTCGAACATAGAATTCGAACTCGAAGCCTGTTCGACATCGACATTGATGTCGCATCTCTACTATAGTGTCGGCTTTGTTTGCCAGAGCGCGTCGTGTACTCTGGGGCCGTGCCTGAACTCGAGTGAGTGTTCAAAACATTCGGGCGTACACAACTGAGTTCAACAGAACGCGTATTCGGCGAAACGCGGATCAACTCTGACCGTACCCTTAGTGTACTGAGCGGTGTGGAAGAAATACCATAACTCGCAACGTCCCCGCAGCGGCTTGCGAGCCACACGCTAAAAGAAACCTCCCCTGTTCCTGCACGTTGTACGCGCGGTTAAGTCCTTGTAGCAAGCCCGGAGGGTGAAGGCAGCGGCGTGGCGCGCACGTGTTATTCATTACTCCCCCCTCCCCCCCAGCAGCCCTGAGTTACTGTAGGGAGCCGGAGGAGAGCGGACGTGCCGAAAGCGCGGCAAGTCACGACAGCCGACCCGCCCCCTCCGCGTCCCTCCCCCCTCCCTCGCCGTCTCCCCCGCCCACGGCGCCATCGCGCGACCCCGAGGTCAGCGCGGGTCAAACGGGCGAATTATTTTAACGAGTTCAACGAGTTTGGGGGGGCCCGGCGAACGGTACCCGTGGCGTTTATTCTCGTAACAAGATTGCCGAAGTAGTTGCTTAAGTATTTAATCGAATTACTGGCGTCGCACTGGGGAGAGATTTAAAAGAAATTGTTCTTATTTTATCAGACACACTTGTGTGGAATGTTCAAAACAGATTATATTTCTGTCATGCGCATCAGAGTATGTATCAGTTTCTGAAACTGCGATCAGTGAGGTCCTCGTAAATGGCGGGGTCGGACCAAACTACTACGTTCATAATAATCCTGAAAGCTAGCTTCCCTGATGTGTCGTTTCAGAGGTTTTCTCGTCTTCAATCAATTCCAGGTGGATGCCGGAGTGCTTTGAAACACAAAGGAAGATAAACCCTGTGCAATCTCATCCCCACATGTCTCTATTTCCCTTGTTTCCCAAAGATATATTCCAACAGAATAGGGAGTATGTTTATATTAGTTACAGTATTCGGATGAGGAGCAATAAGGAAAAAAATAAACACATATATAACATAATTTCCTGCGTCTCCGAGATTGCATTGTAAAGTTTGAGCAACTGGAGCAATATAAAGACTAAATCCTTTTTGTATATGACTTATGGGTTAAGGATATGCTGCCAAAAATGATTTCTTGTAGAGAACGTTTGAATACGCAATAAAAATATATAATCGACCGGATCGCTAAAAAAATATAGTGTTATTCGAACGACATCTGACGATAAAATTCAGTAGTTTGCTTGGCGCAGATTTTGGCTCCACAGTTTGAGTGAGGGTAGAGGTGTCGGCAATCGGTCTTGCACGTTTGTGTAGAAAGTCGGCGCCGCGAGCTCCCTTCCCCCTAGATAATCGCACGCTTCGGAACTCGAGATTGTGGATGCAGAACTATTAAATAACACTAGCCGCGGGAATGAACATCGCTGATGATTAGAGGAAAGCAACAGAGCTGAAATGCGAAGGCATTGTCCGGTTGAACTGAATCTACTATTGTTCTGGGCCATAATCAATTTAAAAAATTTCCCTTCAGGGTCTCTCTAGAAGACCTTCAGTTCACTTTCAAATCGCTTCGTGGTCCCTTATAGGACCGCAGACCCCGGTGTAAGAAACTTTTACTGATAAAGGCATTTTTGAAATGGAGAAAACCTTAAACTTAGTGTTAAAGAAAATAAATTATGTTCTACTATTCATTGTAATGAATTAATAAGGTAGTTGGTCGTCATTTTTGGCCCGAAACCACGGGTTATTTTAAAATACTTGAAAACTAAACAAAAAATCCATCTACGATCGACCTGAAAATAAGAATACCAGTAAAAATGTTCCGTTGAGATGAAGAAAAAAGTTCTTAAAAATGAAACTATAGTTAATGCATTTTTCAGACCATTTTGACAATTCGAGATCTTGTCTAGTAAATGTAGTTTATCTGATGAGAAATACTTTTCCTATTTTAAATAAAACATTTTGACAAAAAAGCATGGCGTTTTATTACAAACTGAGATGTCACTCATCATTTAATTCCTCTGTCAACCTCACAAAAATATACAACGCTCTAAAAACAAATTACAGTTCTGTGTATATTTTACTCAACCACTCCTGATATCCTTCTGAGATAAGAAGAAAACAAAGGAAACTACCTTTTTCGATCACAAGAGAGTTTGAACGAAGTGAAAAAGAAACGTATTCTCTTTCAGTCCGTGAAAGAAACGCCACAGTTTGTCAGAACCCTCAAGTGGGAAAAGTATGGCTAGTTTTGATGAAGTTTCTCCGGAAAGAAAAAAGCCTCCGCAGTACTTGCCCCTCCCCTCCAGGCCGCGTTGTGACCTCGAAAGCTGGTTAAAAAGTTCTGGCCCATTTTCACTCTGTCTAGTCTGCGGGAACTCCCCACAACTCAAGCGAAGAACTTTCAAGAAAATTCGCCAATTGTAATGTCGATTTCAGATTATTATGCTTGAAAAAGCCCCGAATGTTAACAAAATATCATAAAAACGTTTAGCGTTATATTTTAGGTAGTTGTATAACCACGTAAAAGTATTTGAAGTAAAAATGTTTTTCCTAAGAAAACATTAACACTTTTTACTTCATAAATGATGTAATAGTACCTGATATAAGATTTATCTCGGGAGTAGGTTTCAGCTCTCAAATGGTCGTTCAAAGGGTCACCCGTTCGAGCTGAAGGAGGAATGAATGTAAGCTACAAAAATGCATATGATTGCTTGATAGCTGCAATCATTGTTTCCTCATTGTTCCTGGAACATTGTTTCCTCGTTTTTGTTTCAGTTATGTTATATTAAAGAACTCAGTTATTTATTGTGCATTTATTTAACAATAAATGTGAAACATATAAACAAGTCTTTACGTAAGTAATATCCACTAGTAAAATCCTTTTTAGTACAGCGTTTATAAACGTTGACTGTTAAAAGAGCGGATAGCACTTTCAACAGTCAAAAAATGTTGTTCTAACGCCAACATACACATTACATACCATTATCATGCTGGTGCATAAAAGCAATTATAAAATCACGATTCTTTCGTTTCAAAATTTTTAATTTGTTAATTCAATTGTTAAATTCAAATGTGACATAAATTTCATTTCAATGAAAAATTACTTTGCACTGATAATTGAAATAAAAATTAAAAACAATTTTTGTCGTAAAATCAGCCAACAAACTTCTTCAAAAGACTCATGGCTCATGAGCCAGATGCCCAGGGATGTACCGCCACTCGAAAGTAATGTGTCTTGCGTCTCAACATCACCGCCGTTGCTCTTGACTCATTGCCCGCAACTCTAATAAGCTTGACACCATGCCCACGACACAAAATTTGTGAAACTGACATTAGCAGTTGGTGTGGGGCTATCAAATCTTATTTTGTAAGATTGTAAGATTTTGTAAGATATGATAAATTGGTTCAAAATAAATAATTTTAGAACAGATGTATGATCTTGATTGGCAGAGAAAGCAACAATTCTATTAGTACAGAATTATTTCCTTTCAAAGTCACAAGTCTATTTGCGAAATCTACATTTTCAGAAAACGATAGTCAAAAAGAAAAAAAAAGAGAAAACATAAAAATTTAAACACATATGTCTGAAATATGCTTTTTGGGATAGTCTTGTTCTTCGTTTCGGGGCACGTACAATCTACGACCGAGAATTGCTCGCGTTGAGCTCCGAGAAACCGCTCCTCCCAGCACACAAACAAAGCAGCGGGTGGATGGGGGCCGGACGGACGGCGATCGACGCCGACGGCGCCGCCCGGACGCCTGGGAAGAAAAGGGGCGGTGCGGCGCCGCGACGCTGTTCGTCACGCCCACTCGCATAATCCGCTTGTCAAACGCCCGCGACGCCGCGCCGACGCTGCGCCGGCTCCTCCCGGAATTTCACGAAATTTCCCAACGGCCGCCTCTTGCGCAATCGCCTTGCGGCGGCTGGCCGGAAGGGGCCGATCGCTCAGCGCGAATTGCGCTGCGAAGTTAAGAACCCGCGCACTCCGTCTTCCTCCTCCACATTGCCATCTACTCTCTTCTTTCTTCTTCTCCTCTTCCTCCGCCTCTTCCAAGGCCCCTCTTTCACTCCTCCACGCCCCCTCTTTCACTCCTACACGCCCCCTCTTTCACTCCTCCACGCCCCCTCTTTCACTCCTCCACGCCCCCTCTTTCACTCCTACACGCCCCCTCTTTCACTCCTACACGCCCCCTCTTTCACTCCTACACGCCCCCTCTTTCACTCCTACACGCCCCCTCTTTCACTCCTGCACGCCCCCTCTTCCTCCTCCATGCCCATCTTCCTCCTCCTCCATTTCCCGTCTGCTCTTCGACTTCCATTCCCTTTTCCACTTCCAGTCCCCATCTTCCACCTCTTCCACTCCTCCACACCCCTCTTCCTCCACACACACCCTCTTCCTCCTCCACCCACACCCTCTTCCTCCACACACACCCTCTTCCTCCTCCACCCACACCCTCTTCCTCCTCCACCCACACCCTCTTCCTCCTCCACCCACACCCTCTTCCTCCTCCACCCACACCCTCTTCCTCCTCCACATACACCCTCTTCCTCCTCCACACACACCCTTTTCCTCCTCCACACCCTCTCCCCCTCCTCCTTACGCCCTTTCCTCCTTCACACCCAGGCACTGCAATGACAGTTGATGCCCAGAGCCACCCGAGGTAGCCCCCACATTCAAATGGTTGAAAATTGCACAACTTTGGATTTTTGAACGTCCACAAAAACTATACTTCAAAATGATATCTTTACATAACGCCATGAACATTTTTTTTTCAAAATATGAGTAGTTTTTGCGTAATTTTGAGTGAACTAAAGACAATTTTAAAAACAAGAGTTTCTTAAAATGGAACCTTGTCTCCTCGAAACTTTTTGAATGAATCAGATGAACTGAATGGCATAGTCATTTTCAAATAAACTTGTAATTTTTCAAAAATAGCACAAAGATGGGTTGAAGCAGTTTTTTTTAATTACGTAACCGTTACAAATAAAGTCAGTTATTACGTTGTAGTTTGCTGTTGTAATTGATTAATAACTGAAATTATAAAAGTTGAGAACTCAACTTTGTGAGCGGTATCATATATGGGGTTCTGGTTGACTCTCTCTCTCTCTCTCTCTCTCTCTCTCTCTCTATATATATATATATATATATATATATATATATAGAGAGAGAGAGAGAGAGAGAGAGAGAGAGAGAGAGAGAGAGAGAGAGAGAGAGATGTTAATACAAGATGTTGTAATATGTACATACGTACATGTGAGAAGAAGCAAACACGTATGGAGTACGACAGTGGAAAATGACACAGTGGACGATAAGAACACAACAATCGATAGCGCCTGGAAACAATCGAAATGTCACGAGGAATTCAAATAGTAAGGGTGTCAGGAAACTACCAAACGCAGAAAGCACAACTTTTCCCGTGACGTGAGCACCACTTTAGAGAATGTGCCCTGCACAAGCAAAACATCGATGTTGCACCGAATAAAATACGCAACCCAGAAACGACAGCGGCATCCAGGTTGGAAATAAGAGACGAAGTCGTGGAGTGGTTACAGGGGCGAATGTCATGGAGGTGTGAACAGGGTAGTGGGTAAAGGTTGACAAGCAGGAACGCCAACCAAACGACGGCAAGTCCGGGAGCATCGATTGCAGGCGGCGTCTTAGGAAAAAGAGACTGCTGCCATGATGGTGCCAGAGGTAAGGTGAAAAGGAAGTAATGGGGATGTGGCAGTGTAAACTCTGAAATTGACGAATTTGTAAAACCGTACTTGAGTTTGTAGACGGTCAATCATACGGACATCTACAATGAAGCTAAAATGTTCTTCCAACGTTCTCTTAATAATAATAATAATAATAATAATAATAACAATAATAATAATAATAATAATAATAATAATAATAATAATAATAATCGTAATGGTGACTTGGAAGTCCAAGGCGAACCATCAAGAATCCCATATACTCTTCTATATCATCTCTTTTAAATCATCGTTTAGCATATCATAATTGTCAATATAAGGCAAGAAACTGTTCTTTCTACTTGTTCGCCAACATACCGTTATGGACATGTGTCATGGTTTCTATAAATCTATAATAAATAGAGACCCCTTCTAAATATGCCTCCCTGAAATTACACAAATAAATAAACCCGTAGGTAATTATTTATCCATGGGTTGCGAAGCACCATTCAAACAAATTTCTTTGAAGTCGTGGGTACGCGAATTGACTCTATGCAGGGAATCGAAAATAATATTATTACTGCTTTGGGAAGAGATATGAATTCAAATTTATTCGCATTTTGCTGGTATAATACCGTCGGAAATAATAACTCCTAAGTTTTCTAATTAAAATCAAATAATTTCATTCTGAATTTATTCTGAATTTTCTCTTTTCTTCTGAAATGTTGGCGAGAATCTTCTTGCTACTTGTAACTAAGTTAACAAATAACAAGAGACAAACTACATGTAAAACACTCTTCACAATATCCTAACAATAATATTTACAATTAATTTTCTTTGCTTTTACCAATAGAAATTTTCATCATTAAGCAAGTGCACTTTGTCAATTTATTAAAACAACAATTAATATAATCCTTAATAATTTATGCATAACCATGTTCTCTCAATACTTTAAAATAAAATGGCATTCTTCGCCTTGTTATAATCTGTAAATAATACAATAATAAATGTTTGTTTACACTTCCCTTTGTCGTAGTTACGTGACCAATCGACCTCCACCATCCATATCCTAATCCACACTAATTGTAAACAGGAACATCCTCCATTTCCCGCTGCCTTTTAACGTTCGAATTCCAACACACTTCCATCGTCCACGGCTTAACGACCGATCCTCCTCGTAACTCGGCTCGACTGCGTCTCAAGAAGTTATATCTTCTGACCACGTTGTTTTTAAAAACAAAGGACGACTTGTTCATTACGATGTTCTTTGGTTTTCCTACTTTTATTTATGTTACTCAATAAACTTCGCGGTATTGTCACAATTTCCACAAAATGTTCCCAATTAATGATATTTTTGTCCGTGGTTTATTTTCAAAATACTGGTTCCATTTTATTTAAAAATAATTACAGTTCTGTTTGTCACCTTTTTATAACATCTGACGGTCTTCTCACAATGTATAATATTTCTTATCACTATGAATTCTATTTCCTATTGAACGGAACAACTTGGTGACATGTTTTTATCGTCAAAAATTGCCATAATTTTATTTGTTGCCGTCCCCAAAGTCTATTTTAATCTTCGTTTCCGATAATGTGAATAATTGCGATTTATTACATTTCACCAATGCACCTTCATTTGTATGTCCATGCCTCCGCATTGCAAATCAAGCGTCTTTTTCTAATAAAAAAAATAAACATTGAACGCGTCACACATGGCATTAGAAGAAGCCCAGGAAGAAAATTATTAAGGAGGAGGAAATTATAAAGAATAAGAAAGAAGAGACGAAGAATTAGAAGAAGTTGAAAGAAGAAAAATATGTCGAAAGAAGGGAGAAGAAAAGATAATGAAAGAAAAATAACGGACAGAAAGATGACGATAGGTGAAGAAGAGCGAAGATGATGGTAATAATAATAATGGTGATAAAGAAAGAAGGAGAGTAAGCAGTATAAGGTCGCCAATACATCGCTCCAATAGACCAAGGACTAAGTTACGCAGGGTCCTCGTGGCTACAGATGGTAGCTCAAGTGGCGGTGATATGTTGTGTGGTGTGCAATGATGTGTTATTCTTAATGATGGTGTGTGGTGATGCGGTGTGCGGTGCGGGAATGCGGTGCATGGCGTGGCGTGGCGGGACGGGAGAATGCGTGGCGTGACGAGACGTGACGTGTGTGGCGTGGCGTGGCGTGGCGTGGCGTGGCGTGGCGTGGCGTGGCGTGGCGTGGCGTGGCGTGGCGTGGCGTGGCGTGGCGTGGCGTGGCGTGGCGTGGTGTGGCGTAGTGTAGTGTAGTATGGCGTGGTTGGACGGGACGCGGTGGCATGGGGCGGCGTGGAAGGGATGGCGGGTGACGGGCTGAACGGCGTAAGCTGGCGGCGGCGGCGGCGGCGACAACGGCAACGGCAACGGCAACGGCAGCGTCGGTGGCCGAGACACCGGGCAAACACGATCCTAATGACACCCGGGGAAAATGGTCGCGTCGCGTCGCGTCGCCTGGCCTCTGCCACGATTAATGTCAGTTCCCCCATTACGGCGCTCGGGGCCAGCAGCGCCTTTTGTTCGGAGGCGGCGGCGACGGCGGTGACGACGGAGGGCAGCTGGGGCGAGGGCGAAGGCGCTTGAGAAGGCAACAGCGGAGACAGAAACAGAAGTGGAGAAGGCTGAGGCAGTATATGACTTCGGCGAAGGCGGCGGCGGTGACAGTGGCGGGGCTGGCGGGCGAGGGGAGACTGTGGTGGTGGTGGTGGTCGTGGTGGTGGTCGTGGTGGTGGTCGTGGTCGTGGTGGTGGTGGTGGTGGTGGTGGTGGTCGTGGTGGTGGTGGTCGTGGTGGTCGTGGTGGTCGTGGTGGTCGTGGTGGTCGTGGTGGTCGTGGTGGTCGTGGTGGTCGTGGTGGTCGTAGTGGTCGTAGTGGTCGTAGTGGTCGTGGTGGTCGTGGTGGTCGTGGTAGTGGTCGTGGTGGTGGTGGTGGTGGTGGTTGTGGTGGTGGTGGTGGTGGTGGTGGAGGTGGATGTGATGGGGAGATGATGTTGGTAGCGGTGGTGGTAGTGGCGGTGGTATAGGGTGGCGGGGAGGCGGGTGTGGGGGGTGAAGAGGAGAAATGACGGCGGAGTGTTAGCGTGTGGTCCTAATTGCAATTCTAGCCAAGGACACAAGAGTATCCAATGGTTTACGTGACCAAACGGAAAATATATTAATAATATTGGCCGTGAGCACTGAGGAACAGAAAGCAACTTTTAAAATACGTGCCGGACACATATTTATAAATATCGGGTAATAAATCGAGTGAACTTCATACTGATATAAGGTGTCAAATTGTCAGGTGTTTGGACGAGTTTTGGCTTTTTCTAAAAGAATTGTTTGTTGAACGAAGTATGGAAGAACAATACTATAATACTGGTGACATGCTTTAAGCATTATGTAATATCACTGAATAAATTCGCCTTTACCAGCAGTTTATTCATTATATAAAATTGTAATAAAACAATTAAACCAATATAAAATGTTTTTTTGAGTAGGGGACGTACATATTCCAGCTGATTACTTGGGAGGTTTCACAGAGGAAAGGCGGTGTAAATAGACAGCCATTGCCGTCCGTATGGAAGTAGGGGAACTAAGCCATCTGGAGGTTGTACAACACAGCCACGCTAACTTCAAAGAAAAATAGTCAAATGCCTACCATCTTAAACTGTAACACAACACAGCTGTATGACATGAACATAGATGTGGTTGCACCAGTGGATACAGCAAAGAAGGCAACTTTACATATCGTTTTGTAGAGTTTTGTTTAATTATTTTTCTGAAGCGATATTGGGCGTCATATAAAAATACAATAAATGGTATGTATGGAACCACATCATTTGCATGTAAAAGGCGATCATACATGTAGTACTTATTTTAAATAATGTTGTACACATCGTCAGAATTGCCTAATTTAACTAATTCGTTCTTATTCAAATTTGAAGAGTCTAATAATATCAGACACGGTCACAGGGATATATTTTAATAGTAACAAAGATAACAAAAACATCGCAAGTATGTTTATTATCTGAGACAAGTTATCAACTGACAAAACCTATCTGAATTAAAAATACATCCGGTTTGCGTAAACTATAAAGAAAATAAAACAATGACAGCAACAAGTAATAAGGGCGGAAAGCGTGTCCTGAATTTGTGAAACTACGACTTGTAACTCGAGACACGGGCTTGCGATGACTGAAAGAGAAAACAATAGATAATGATGGTTCTACATCAGATGTTCATGATACGACACGGATCTTTTCCCCTCACAGATCCATAATACACCACAAAAGCATGAGAGACGCTGAAATTGCCAACGAACAAACTTTGTATACTCCGTATACCAAATATGTCACAAGTCACATAAATGGAAACCATGAAAGTTTTTTAACAATATTCAATTCTTATGGAAGTTTATAACCACAAGAAGCATGGCATGAGTATTTAAGAACTTGAGTAGTCACGGCGCCTACTAAATTATGACTAGCACGTGCTGTAGTGCAAATACGATGACACTCCTGGGAATAAGCATCAATGAAGAAGTAGTCGTGTACTCATGTAATACCTAAAGTCAGCTATCGCCTCTCCATAACCACAGACTTCGACCCAGCAGGAAGCTTACACTTCCTCCTCTCCAGTTCAACGAGGTGTCATCACGGTGACAGTTGAACTTAGAACCCGATCGCAACTCTTGCAGAGAGAGCCAATTTTGAGGTTTCAGTCTACTGTTGCGTTGCCCAAAGACCTCTCACGACCGCCCTCAAAATATCCATACACATTTACGGGCGGACGGACTGTAAGAAGCAGAAGACAGGAGTTAACGGCTCGCAAGACCAGCATTGTGTTTATTATTTCTAATATGATAAATATCTTTTTTATATACTATTATAAACGACCTTTTCTGTTGCGAGAAATTGTTCATAAAATGGTCTTCTACGGAACAAATGATAACGTATTAGCATTTACAGCACGAATGACTGCGTCATCACATATTCAGCCAATAGCAGGGAGAGAATTGTGGGGTAGAAGCAGTAAACGAAACAGCCGAGCACCGTTTAAACGCACAGATGTCAAATTTCCGAGACGTCACATGAAAGTTGTCTCGCAAAATTAAGTTTGATTCTCTTATACATTTATAATGCTGTTATACAAAAAAAAACCTATGTAATACGTTTATAATGTTGCTTATTGCATTCGTACAAATTTAAAAACTCACTGCTAACGTCGCACGTTTTCAAAACATGTACTCATGCAATAGAGCTTAATATTATAAACTAATTGCATAAACTTCTATTATCGTTCTTGAAAATATTTGGTGTAAGAAATCTTATGATAAGAATATTTTCATTTGTCACTGCCGCATTCATTCATTCATTCATTCATTTTTTCCCCGCCGCAAACTTCTCAAGGAGATCACTCCAGAAAAGAAGGGGAGACAAATGGAATCAAAGTATCTGCGACAGCGGCGAAAATCAAGGGGAAGGAAACGAGCAGATCGGCGGCAGCGTCCCGTGAAGGAACCGGGCACTCGTTAGCTTTTGGCACGGGGCCGACGCCGGAGCAGGCACGTCCGTCCAACGATCGGCCGTCCCCCACTGGCCTTCCATCGACGATCCTCGCTGTCCGACAGGCTGCCTTCCCCAGACCTTTCACACTTCGATAGCGTATGCACAGCGCCAGACATGTTCGTTGATTGATTATTAGTAATTCTGGCGCCTCAACTACGAGTATCAATAGTAAGTATATAGTACGTAAATAGTCCAGTAAGTGTAGTGCATGTTTTTTTTGCTCGGAAGGTGGTGGTGGTGGTGGTGGTGTTCTCCCGCTGGTTGGCGAGATCCGACGCCGACCTACCGACGGCTAGCGGGTTTTTACCAGGTATCACACCAGCGGGGCACCGCCCTAGGCGGGACAAGCTCTAAGCTCCCAACCGGTCTCCCGGCACGTGAGGTAGTGTAGTGCATGTTAGAGTGAGTGGTGTAAGGGGATAAGATAGGGTAAGGAAGAGCTGGGAAAGATCGCGCGGTCCGTGGCTTGTTTTTTAGGGTACTGCTCCGACATTCGCCTAGTGTTGATTGGCGAAACCACGGAAAACTACCGTTCAGAGTAGCCGGCCGCTAGAATTCTCCTCCAGACAGTGACTGAATTCAATCTAGCTGACAATCTAGTGACGTCGGGAATCGAACCTATTACCTGCCGGTCAGAGAGACTGCAGCAGACATGTTCCTCCTATGGACGGCTGTCCCACTCGTCCTTCCATCGACCCCTTGTGTCCGCCTGTCTTTACCAAACATTTTCATGGAAAGTATTACATTTTCATCGGCTGCAATAACGTATGTACAGGCTGGGGGCAGTAATGTTCATGCAATGGATACCCATCTCACTTGCCCGTCCGTCGATCCTCTCTATCCGACAGCCTGACTATGACTGTTTGTTGGTAGCATTACCTTCTTTAGGCTGCGAGAACCCTTGCAGTTGCGAAGTACGTAGTTAAGTCGAAGATAAACTCTGACTAAACGAGAATTCTAGTGGCAAACTGCTGTGACGAGTCATTTTCGTGATTCCCTCTGACCAATTGCGGGTGGTTTCGGGTGTTTCGTTATATAGTGAATGCATGATCTCTTTCCTTCCCTCACGAACCCTAATTCTCTACCCTAGGGACAGGCTGAAACCCGACTTCGGCGGTTGAGAAAGTCTCCGTCAAACAGCAGACATGGGGGATGATCATCACAAGTTTTTTTTACGTTTTATTATTTATTTTAAAAAAATTAATTCTGTTCACATAGCACTTGCCCATTGTCGTCGCGTTCGTGCGTGCACAGTCATTGTTGAAACACTCTGCCAGCATGTTTTTGCAACTTTTAGTATTAATCTATTGCTGTGTTGCTATATAATTGCTACTAGAACGTTCATAAACACAATCTGAAGCGCGGTTTCAGATCATTCAAACCGACGCAAGTCATGAATTCACCCTGACCAGGAGTGAATCATGCTTCAGCGATCACGGCTACATCGACATCTAGCAATCAGAAATGAAAATCTTGCTTATGTTTCGTTTAGGATGCCTACGTCTGTTGCAGAAACAAGAATTCACGAAGTATTGGAAAAGAAGCAAATTTGAGTTGACCTCAAACGAGGACGCTGGGCGTTACTCCCCGAGTGACACAGAAGTCGGCATATTGAGTTCCGCGAGCGGGAGATTGAGCTGCAGGCGCGCGACCGCCGCGGGGCGAGAGTGGTCTTATGTAAGGCGGCGTGCGCTGACTGGAGTAGGCCGGTCGATGGCATCGACCTCACTCGTGGCGGGGGCGGCGAGGGCGGCGGCGAGAGCGGCGGCGTGGGTGGCGGCGTGGGCGGCGGCGAGAGCAGCGGCGAAGGCGGCGAGGGCGGCGAGGGCGGCGAGGGTGGCAGCGTGGGCGACGAGGGTGACAGCGTGGGCGGCGAGGGTGGCGGCGTGGGCGGCGGCGTGGGCGGCGAGGGTGGCGGCGTGGGCGGCGAGGGTGGAGGCGTGGGCAGCGGGGTGGCGGGGACGGCGGTATTGGTGGGGTCGGCGGGGTCGGCGGCGGGGGGCGGCGGCGGGGGCGGGGGGGCGGCGGGGGTGGGGTGGGGGCGGCGGCGGTGGCGGCGGGGGCGGCGGCGGGGGCGGGGGGCGGCGGGGTTGGGTGGGGGCGGCAGGGTCGGCGGCGGGGGGCGGCGGCGGGGGCAGGGCGGCGGCGGCGGGGGTGGGGCGGCGGCGGGGGCAGGGCGGCAGCGGAGGCGGTGGTGGGGGCGGGGCGGCGGCGGAGGCGGGGGCGGTGGCGGGGGCGGCGGCAGGGGCAGCGGTAGAGACCAGGGTGGCGACGAGGGCGGAGTCGAGGGGTAGGCGGGGGCGGCAGGGAGGGAGGGCGGCGAGGGCGGACGAAGTTGCCCCCGGTGCGGTGCGATGTCGAGAGTAAATAAATCGGAACAACTGCCACCCACGCGTTCTTTGCTTACGCAATCGGTTCAAAAACAAGGAGCGAAGGGAAAGCACGATATGAGTAAATATCCAAGTAAGAGAGAGTTGTTAGTATTGATGTTGTAGTTTGCTAGATTGTAATTAGGGTTCAAGGCTTCACATTTATTAAAATTACAAGGTTACAACCTTCACGCCAAATACTCTGTGATAAATTTACTTTTTATTTTATTTTTATATTCTATTTCTTGCGTAAGAATGTTCCAAGCCTTTTTGGCGTTGAAAGGGAGCAAGTTTCCTTGAACATCGTCAGAAATACGTCATATCGTAAATCATTGCCTTCAAAAATTCAGAAATTCTTTCACAAAACAAAGAACTCACAGAAACGAGTTTTTCTTGGGGATTCACCATGTCTTTGAATACTGTTCATTAAACAAATCCGATTATGTCAAGAATGTTACGGTTTCGCTGCAAGTAACTCTTGCAAGACTTTCAAACTTTCGTTAAGTAAATAGTTATCTTCCGTCAATACATCTTATATTACATAAGAATTAAATATTTCACACCTTCAATTGCTGAATACTGTTTCCAAAACTGAATGAATAGTAAAGTTGATAATTTGACTCACCCATGTTGCAACGCATACACGTACTCATCAACAATTTCTTTCGGCATTTACCTGCAAAGGAAACAACAATAAATAAAACAAATATAAAAAGTGACAGTAGCACGAATGTGACACAAACAAGCTCTGAACTGGACACTACTCACAGAAGTTGTATTAGTCAATTTACACATACACATTCCTGTAACCTTTTCATATTTCACAACGACATCACTTTGGTACATTTCTAAACAATTCATATGAGTTGAAGAGGCAGTGTGAAAGCGAATTTTACGTGAATTAGCTGTTCCTTGTGTGGATTGAATGTTTGCTGTAATATTAATAAAAGTTCTTATTATCAAAATTACCGTAACCTAGATAGAGTATTATCACTTACTGCTACAATCGTATTTGGTTTTTTTATCCCTTGTTAGAAATATAATCTCAGCATGTTCCCGAAGGTAATGCAATTTGTCTTAGAAGTATGGATGTATTTTATGTTTATATCCCAAAAGGGACGGCAAGAATTACTTGTTTTAGTAGTGAATGAAGGCTTTTTTTGAAGATTTAAAAGGCATAGAATTCTGTTTGGAAGTCAAATTGAATGTTTCATTTTTTGACACACGTCAATAACAAAATCAGAACTTGTAACTGATGTGGAGAACAATTATTGTGACAACACCCTTCGAATACCATTCTCGTCAAAACAAAAAATAAGCTTGTCACTATTGTACAATAAGTAGCAAACTTCACTATTGAAATTTACGAAATAAAAACACGAAATAAAAACTTTGGTCTGGGTTAGAAGCCATTGCTACTTCCCAAATACAATTATTGTATTAGTAATAATATTATCAATATTTGCAAAATTTCGAAGCATTTTTATCCAAACCATATTTCCGAACTTATGCATCCGAAGAATATTGACCATGGATGTTCAAACTAATCTTTAGTTGTTTTTTTTTGGGGGGGGGGGCTTATATCCTGTTACGACATGAACCATAAACAAGCTACGTAGATTTTTCGACAGATCCAGTAGGCCAAGCTAATTTTCAGAGCGGTAAAACGAATTTCTGTTTAAAACAACTAGGCATGACGCTGACGCGGAGTAAACGAGATCGAATGGGAACGGTCATTGAAATTGATTTAATTAAATTAAATTTCGTGACTAACACTACACATGTGGCGCGTCAATTGATATTTCGAACGACGGACATTGTCGTTCAACACGATTTCGTACATTCGTCATCAGGCGTAAAGAGGGAAAGACGAGTGATGTATTTGGAATTTGTAAATGTGCGGTTTCTTCAATAACACAAGGGAGTCCGAAATGATTCAACTTTTAAGACCATATGTTAAGAGCGTTATAATTAGAGAGGACATAACATTTACAGACCCAGGGTGTATATCACTTTAAATCCGGGTCAGCGTCAACCCCGCGCGTTGTCGCAGTAGCTTTCACGTGCATAAGCGGACATTGTCGTTCAACACGTTTTCGTACATTCGTCATCAGGCGTCGAGAAGGAAAGAAGAGTGATGTATTTGGAGTTTGTAAATGTGCGGTTTCTTTAATAACACAAGGGAGTCCGAAATGTTTCAACTTTTAAGATCTTATGTTAAGAGCATTATATTTAGAGATGACATAACCAGAGTGTATATCGCTTTAAATCCGGGTCAGCGTCAACCACGCGCGTTGTCGCAGGAGCTTCACGGGCTTCAGATTTCGCTTTCGCCGTGCAATTTCGGCCACTTCCCCTCTCCCGCTTTCCCCACTCCCCCACACTCGGAACAACAGCGGCGTTCGAGGAGTGAAATGTTTACAGAGCAGACGTAAACCGAGGTACCACCCAGCACATCTGTTCGCTCGCCTTATCGATTTTCGCCGCCTGCGACCTCCCGCGCGCGCGCCCGAGCACGAAACACGTGCGAGCGCGGCCGGCTGCGGCGGCGCGGGTGCGGGCGCCGGAGAACCGGGTTCGATTCCGGCCCTTCGGGAGGGAGGCGATAGCGGGCGATAGGACTCACGCTTCGATGCTGGTGCGCTCAGTGCCCGCCCCCCGGCCGCCTCCCACGCCCCCGCTGCCGCTCCCTTCTGCCTCCGGCCTTCGCCCCGCTCGCGTCCCCGGTCGCGCCCCAGTCTGCCCTCGTCACCACGACCCTGATTCTCATTGACGCCCCTATCATCACTCCCACCTTCGCCATCGTATCCGTCATCTACCCGCCAACGTACCCACCAACGTACCGGCCAACCAACCACCCAACATACCCACCATCACACCCGCTCTCACAGTCAGCATCATACCGGCAATCACACCCCGCGCCATCATTGTTGCCACAGTACCAGACATACAGGACATCATACTCTCCTATCATTCCCTGCCATGATAACGGACATCATACTTTCCATCGTACCGGCCTTCATTCTCTCCGTCGCACCTACCCTTATTCTGCCTCTCGACTTAAACCCACCGTCGTCCGCGCCGGAGTCGTGTGTGGGACCGGTCGGCCGCCGGCAAACGCTCCCGCGACGCGACGCGACGCCGCGAAGGAAGTAGCAGGAGGTTGGGCGGGCGGGCGGGCGGGCGGGCGGGCGGGCGGGTTGTTGGGCTGGGCGGCGGGGAGGCAGGTCAAGGACGGGGGCCGCCGCACGAAATGTCAGGTCCGGAGCGCGGCAAACAGCGCGCGGCGAGGGTCATAGCACCGTGGGGGGGGGGAGGGGGCAGAAATGGCGAGCGCTAGTGGTGGTAAAGGTGTTGACGCGAACAAGAAACGACTTGTGGAGAGAGAGAAATGCTGGGGTGGAAGTAGGCGGATGACTGTTTGTGATGGAGGAGGTGTTGAGATGGAAGGGAGGGAAAATAAGAACAAAAACGATTGCCTGAAGATGGTGGGATTAGTGACGACTTAAGCCAAGGGGACAGATAATGAGAAGGACCACGTGAAGAGAGTAATACCATGCTTATTAGGGCTTTAGAAGGCGGAGCTGTGAAGATGCCGAAAATGGTAAATGTTCGTAATATGAACGAAACGGTTATGATATTTTTGGTGAAGGATGGAGATTCGGAGATGTCTGTGACAATACGTAGGCACAGGATATGTGAAGTGAAGATGCCAAGAGTTGAAATGAAAAAAAAGGTATGTAAAGGAGACGACAACAAGGGTTAAAGAGCATTTAACGAAGGTGCGGGTTGCATGACTACAATTAACGATGCGATGCGGGTTTGCACAAGAGGAAAAGATCGAAAAGTGAGAAATTAACTTGGAACAAGTAAGGGCAGAAAAGTGTGCGACTGAATACAAAGCAACCAAGTGACATGTTGTCAGGGTGCCGAAAAAAAGTGGAAACCGAATACAGTCAGAGTTGCGAGGAAGAAATGTTACGACACCAGGAATGAAAAGGGGAAGTTTTATTTATATGCATCCTAGGATCTGGAAACCTGCCTACTCCTGACATAGGTTTTAAACATTCGAATTTCTGAACTTCCGACGCCTGACTCAACAACGATATCAACCATTTACTAATTTTATTCGATACTTATGTTGTATCGTAGTAGACGGAATTGGTATTTTTTAATTAGGACTAGAATTATCTGAAGATTTAAAAGCGATCAGTAACCAGGATCCTTGACATGCAACAAACATGGTACACTGAGGACTTAGCACGTTTGAATATTCACCGCCTCCGAAATGAAGTGAACCAGAGACCTCGATTGATTGATGTCTCCGAGCACGTAAAGTGGCGGTGTTCTTCTCCCGCTGGATGGTAGCAGCCGGCGCCGAATTACAAGTCGGCCTGCGGAATTTCCCCACCATGTACCTCGCTCATCGGGGCACCGCCTCAGCCGGTAAAAGCTCTAAGCTCCCGACATGTGTGGTAGTGTAGTGCTTGCAAGTGTAAGGGTGTGTACGGGAAGAGAATAGGACAAGGAAGGAAAGATCGCGCGCGGCCCGCGGCCCGTTTCTTAGGGTACTGCTCCGACATTTGCCTGGTGTTGATCGGAGAAACTACGGAAAATACCGATCAGAGCAACCGACCACTGAAATTATACTCCGGACAACGGCTGAATTCGACCTACAATTAGACTAGCTGGTGTCGAAAATTTGCCAACAACTGGATTCGAACCTAGAACCTCCCGGTCGGAATCTCTGGACAATGCTGGCTCTGACGTAACTCAGTCCTTCAGAGATTTTGGCTATTGGAACCAATATGATGACGCCAACAGACTCGCTGAAGTTGGGCGAAAAGATAATGACAGGGTCATCAAAATATTAGAAAAGAGAAAGGATGAGACAAAAGCAAAAAGTAATTTCTCTAAGCAGTTACAAGTTCGGAGGAGAACTTTCCTGACCTGCAATCTGACAAGAAGGCGAGAAGAGAAGCTAGAGAACACTTGATAATGGGAGCAGAGACATCGTAAAAGATTAAGGGCATTCGGGTCTTGAAATATCAGGTAGGTACAAAAGTTGGTAAGAGGAATGTTCACGGTTTCCACTACATTTCCACAGCAGATTTTCTGAATTACGGCTCTAACAAAAAGACTTGGAGTTGAATGCCAATGCTATTAAACTATCATTTCCTTGTCAATGCTCCAAACACTTCACTAATAAGAAAGTTGGTTCCATTAAATAGTAATTGACAAAGACAAACTACAAGTTGAAGCTTTTATGGAAACAAACACGCAAGCGATTTCAAGTTGTTCTGAAGAAAGGAATTCTATCGACAGTTGTTTACCATAAGAACTTGTGTGAATTGACGCATTAGGATATTTTATTATATTAACGGCAAGTAAATATGCTAGGTTCTAATAAAAGACAGTTCAGGAAAATATCAAGGGAACATTTATCATCAGAATCTTATAAACAACGATATTGTTACAGAATATTTTATTGAAGCGAGGAGAGAAAAGAAAACAATATTAGGCCATTCGTCTCCCATAAAAGCTCAATTCTATTTTAGAAGTAACTAAACAATCATCCTTAAAGCTTAAATTTACTCAGAATCGATTAATGAATTTAATGCATACTTCTGTAATAATCTAGCGTGAGGCAAAATCAGAAGTTATTTTTACTTTCATACGTCTCATTTGCGCCATTACACATACGCAAACTATTTTTAAAAACAACAAACTGCAAACCCATACCGAAACATTTTGTTTAAAAACGTATGGTTGCAGAAGTAAGAATATAACAGAATATACGAGAATAGAAAACCCACAGAAAAAATCAACACTCTTATTCAAGGTAGTATTTAGCCAGGCAGAATAACAGTAGATACGAAAGGGGGAGTGAAGTGTGATGTCGTGGGAATACAACAGTAATCACAGACACGAGCTTCAGATGTTTACAGATTTTTAATAAGTATTTGCAAATAAATAGTTTGATCAGTTATGTACAGCTCTGATAGACTCTATCCCCCGATCACAGGAGCGATCCTTAAATGATGAAAATCTGCCTGGCTCGTGGCCCTCGCCACTCCTCAGCGAGCTTACACGTACAGCGTAGAGCCCCGGTGACCGCAGTCACCCGTTGAAAAATGTTCCACAGCGGCGTTCCAACACATGGGTTGCCCTACGAGCATAGCTCGTTTCCGTACCGCCATGCGCGCAAGTTTTCGCACGAGGTTTTCACTCAGCCCCCCCCTCCCCGCGCTTTGCGCTATCGCTTATATACCTTCCAGATCACGTGACACGCAATGTCATCTCGCTTTCACGCGGCACTTCATGCCACGTGACTGTCGCGCTACCACGCATTTTGGGCATCCCTTCCCATGGATTGGTGGAAATTCCCAAAATACCTCGGGGTACCTCCATCCCGCCTATTCACCTATTCACTTGTACTTTCCTTTCTCCAACCAGCATTCTCGGGCTGCCCTAATCCTGCGACGCGGTGCCTGCAAGATGCCATATTCCTGCTTGTTAATACAATACGTTCCATAAGAAGTGTCAATGAAGGGAAAATTATATGAACGATCAATGGGTCCCAGTGGAAGGCGGACGGTCCATAATGGAGAGTATGAGAGGTTGAAACGTAGGCTAGGAAATACCGCAGGAGAGAATATGGAATGCATACTGTAAATCAAAAAATTACTATTGGCGACGGCAGATGAATTGAAGATTTGTTAATGAATAGACCTGTTTTCTAATGATTGATTAATAGTCGGGCGCGTCAAGAGCTGAGATCATTAGTCCCGTAAGTGTACAGCATGTTTTTGTTCGGGAGGTGATCTTGCCCTGTGGGTTGGCGAGATTTAGCGCCGACATAGCGTCGGATAGCGTTTTCTCCAACTAGGTATGTCCCACCAGCGGGGCATCGCTCCAGCCGGGACAAATTCTAAGGTACCGACCGGTGTCCCGGTATATGTGGCAATGTATGTAAGTGTAAGTGTGTGTAAGGGGTCAGGATATGATAAGTGACAACGAATGGGGAGGAAAAATCGTGCACGGTACGTGGCCCATTTGATAAAGTACCGCTCCTGGTATTGATAGAAGAAACCAAGGAAAATGACCGCTCAGAGCAGCCGGCCGCTAGAATTCTCCTCCAGAAAGAACAGAACTCGACCTAGCTGACTAGTGTTGAAAATCCTGCCAATGTCGGGAATCGAACACTAGGACCTCCCCGTCAGAGGCACAGCAGTGACATCAGTTAATCCCCTGAGCCACCTCCCTGGTGCCTGTTTTCTAGTTATATAAAAAGACAAGATAAGTTGAAAACGAAGAAAACATTACTGAGCATGCATTCATGAAGACAGTAATGCAAATGAATCTCAGGCAAACAGGGTAAATTAAAAAAATAATAATTAAGGAAGATATTAACATATGACACAAATTGGGCAACGGAGAAGGTAACGAAAACAAATTTGGAATAAAAACATAAGTAAAATTGCTGGAAATCTAACTTTGATATTTATTTGGGTACAAGCAATGGAAATGGGGAATCTTTACCTAAGAGTTCGGAGGAGAGCTCCTGTGTTCAACTACCAAGAAACGTGAACGAGGTGAGCGTGAAGGCGGGGGCGGGAGCAAGAGCGGAATCGAAAGTGTGAGGTGAAGTTTGAGGCGTGACATAGAGCGGGGCCTAGGGCGAGCGCAAGAGGGAGAGCTGGAGCGCGGGCGAGGGCTATAGAGGAACAGATGGCGAGGGCGAGGTGACGAGGACGGGCGCGGGCGCGGGAAAGGGCGCGCGCGAGGGCGTGGGCGAGGGTGAGGGCGAGGGCGAGGGCGAGGGCGAGGGCGAGGGCGGGGGCGAGGGCGGGGGCATGGGCGGGAGCGGGAGCGTGGGCGTGGGCGGGGGCGAGGGCGGGGTCGAGAGTGAGTACGAGTGCGAGGGTGAGGGCGTGGGCGTGGGCGTGGGCGAGGGCGTGGGCGGGGGCGTGGACGCGGGCGGGGGCGGAGGCGGGGCGGGGGCGAGGGCAATGGCAAGGGCATGGACGAAAACAAGGGCGAGAGCGATGGTGAGAGAGAAAGCGAAAGTGCGGGCGCGGGCTAAAGTGAAAAGCGAGGGTAAAGGTAGAGGCGATGGCCGGAGCGTGGAGCGTCGGGGGGCGCGGCCGTGGGCGCGGCGCCGGGTCAGTCCGGTAGCAACTCGCGGCCGAACAATCGTTAATCTCCCGGCTTCCTTTTCCTTTTTGCATTACTCCGTTCCATTTATAGAGCCGAACTTCAGCGCCATATATTTGTATGCTCATTTCCCGCGCGGGGCGCCGGACAAAGCGCCACTTCGTGCTGCGGGGGCGGTGCCAACGCGGAGGCGGGAGTGGGGGCGGCTGGTCACGTGTAACGAATCCCTCAACCCCATCACAGCTACCACCCTCAAGGCGTTCGACAACTCCGCCACCGACAACTCCGCCACCGACAACTCCGCCACCGACAACTCCGCCACCGACAACTCCGCCACCGACAACTCCGCCACCGACAACTCCGCCACCGACAACTCCGCCACCGACAACTCCGCCACCGACAACTCCGCCACCGACAACTCCGCAACTCCGCCACCGACAACTCCGCAACTCCGCCACCGACAACTCCGCAACTCCGCCACCGACAACTCCGCAACTCCGCCACCGACAACTCCGCCACCGACCACTCCGCCACCGACCACTCCGCCACCGACAACTCCGCCTTCGACAATTCCGCTTTCGACAACTCCCCCTTCGCCACCTCCAACTTCACCATTTCCCACTTCGTCAATTCTCACATCGCCAGCTCTCACATAGCCAGCCCGCCTCCGCCAGCTCTCCCTCCGCCAACTCTCCGTCCACCACCATCCTCTCAGTCATCATTCCTTTCCCCGCGGAGTCACCGCCACTAACCCCTTTCACCTCCGTCATTCCCACGTGTCCACCACCATCTCTGCGCCGGGCTCTTTCTCCACCAGCTCCGCGCGGTTTTTGCGACGCCGTCGGCGCGTCCTCGCCCTCGCGACCGCCCCCGGGGCCGAGAGGCCGCGCGGAGGGCAGCGGGTGGAGGGGGGCGGGGGAGGGCGTCGAGAAGGGTGGGCCGCGTGAGAGTCGCCGGCAGATAAACAGTCGGACGGCGCGGGCTCCGCCCCCTACAAAACACGCGGCCGCGGGAGCTGCCAAAGGCCGCGCTCTGCCCCGCCCCGCCCCGCCCCGCCCCCGCCCCCGTCCCCGCCCCTGCGCCCCGTGCCGTGTCTCACGCCGGGGGCTCTTGTGGCCCGAGCGCGCCCACCGCCTGCCGCGCGCAGGCCCTTGGGCCTTGTGGGTCAACAAATAAAACGCCTGAGCTGCCACGCCGCGCTACACCGCAAGATGATGCCGTCATTGGCATTCATAATTGGGTGTACAGAAGTCTCAGATGTCATGAAAGTGGCACTTACGAGAAACGTATAATCTACTCCTCTTGAAAGTGAAACGTATACTACATTGTTGATTTATTCGAATGAGTTTGTAGGTAAAATATTCGTCCCCCGTGAATAACGAGAGCAAAAAACAACGTTTAAATGAATTAAACCCGGAATTAATGATATTCAAACGAAGGTGATATTCAAACAAAACAATTTTTGTGTAGGTTTTCTTTGAATATCATTAATCCCTTATTTATAGCATTAGTTTAAAGTGTTTTTTGCTGTAAAATTGAGTTTTTTTGACTTATCAGCCGGGTCAAAGATATATATTCTGAACAACTTATCGCGTATCCAACTTTTGTTGACCCAACACCACAAATAGTTAATGCTGAACAATCTCCTAGTTGCAACAGTAGTGTCAATAGCCCCATCCTCCCAGAACTACCACATTTGCAATTTTGCAAATAGAGATGAAAATCAGTTTCTATTTAATACTGTAGTGTTTTGTTAATCCAACACAATTTAGTTTTTGCATTGAATGTCAATCAACATTTAGAACATTTTTATCAGTTTAGTAGCACTAGATGGCAAAAGAAAGTTTTGTTTCGTGTCAGTACTGATCACAAGAACATTCGGGATACAAAAAATGTGAAAAAGTTACTTATGAATTGGAACAGTGTATCTCCTGCAAATTATATTTTGCAAAAGTGTACTGTTACATCGACGGAACGCAACCCGAGAACACAAAGCCCTTTTTAATGGCTGGAGTTCGTTAAGGTTTCAACAAAGCCGTACGCTCAGAATAATTCAAACAATTCAGTTGTACCAAATGATGGCATATGAGAACATCATTCTAAAACATTGTATCGATAAAGGCTATTTCCACGGTTTACACGTTTTAACGGCGTCTGTATTTCCTGCATAATTGGTCTAACGACGTCCTACGATTTCCTATAGTGTATTCTCTGAAAAGCCCACTTTATTATCTCAGGAACTATTAGAATATTCTTGAATTTCTTACCAGATGGTCAGTCAGAGAACACCGTATTATCAGCCTTGTAAAAGTAACTGATTTATATTTAGACCTGTGTTTTTCTCAAATTGTCCGCAGACCAAGGGTTCTGCGGAATACTTTTCATTTGAAACATCAACACGCCGATATGCGGGAGATTTCCTCTTCCCGCAGCGGGGACAAGCTGTATACTGCGGTTTTTAGAGAGCTGCCTCTTAATTCCACTCAAGGCCCGTCACCACGGTGGCATTATGGCACGGTTCTTCGCTTCTTTCTCAGTCGTGCCGCTAGGTGTCGGATGCTCGCGACCGTATCAAGCAGTGCTGCAGATGAAGCGACTCTAGCGGCACGACGGAGAAAGGCGCGATAAAGCCAGCCTAAATGCCATCGTGGTGACGAGCCTTGAGTGGAATTAAGAGGCAGCTCTGTAAAAACCGCAGTATAACCTCCCGACTGGCCTCCCGTTATGGGTTCTAATGAAATGAATGTAAGTTTGGTAGTGTTTTAGTTAGGGGAATGCGTATGACAAGAAGTTGAACGAAAGATCGGGTGCGGTCCGTAAATCGTTAGATAAGATACTTCTCCGGGACCCGCCTAGTGTTGATCGGAGAAATGGCGAGAAACCGTCGTTCAGAGTAACCAGTCACTACAATTTTCCTCCAGAGATCAGCTAAATTCTTCCTAACGTAGCTAGTGTCAAAATCTGCAATCATCAGGACTCGAAACCCAGAACTGCCCTAGAGAAACTGCAGAAATAAAGCAGTTGTCCCGAACCTTGCCAGCCAGTGTTTTATAAAAATAATTGATTTTTGATTTAAGGCTGTGTAGTAAACACACAAATTGAACGGATTTTATTAATCCAATAGAAATATACCTATACATAATATTTTACCCAGTATTTAACGAAAACATTACGCACTTTAGATAATTGAAAACACTTTAATTTTCATATCAATTGACAAATAAAAATTACAACTTTAAGAAGTATGTGTCACATTAATAGAATATCCTGCTTGGCGGAAAGCACGACTTCGAAATTCTTGTCTTAAAAATCTTAACCACTTGCTACTGGTTGAATGAATCTGATATTCAGAGAACTTCCCTTCTGAGCACTACGAAAATACAGACTCTTTCATCCTTAATAATGACATCAGAAAGAACGTTAACGACATTTTCATCTAAATGGAGTCAAACAAATTTGAAGTACAGCGACAGAACGAGGAGGATACCTCAACTAAAATAAAAACAAGTTTCATCTCATTTCCTTCACTTGCACAGCCTTAGACCGACTTGTTTATTCGGAAGGGGACGCCGTTTTACACAAGCGACGAGGTATATAAAACACGGTCTTCGGCACAGTCCACTTTTCTTCCTCCATCTTTCCCTTCGCAATCTCTCCCCATTTTTCCTGCTCCGCCTCCCGGACCTTTGACAACGGTTTCTATATAGCCAAGAGGCCATCGTCAGAGCTGCCAGCTCCCGATGCGACAACCGCAACAAAAAAAAATATTCTGGGAGGGAGGAGAGTGTGGAAGGGGCAACCTTGCCGACAAAAAGAGGCTGAAGGTGGGGAGAGAGGAACACAGCGATTACGCCGAGCCGCCTCGCGTCCGACTCTGTTAATTCCCCTTCGAAATATAAATAACGCAAAAGGCTGCGAGAGTTCGGTGCGCCGGCAGGCCGTCGCAGATACGCGCTAATAACTTCTGCGGATTAGACCGTAATTCATGGGGTGGTTCGCGCGACTGAAAACGATAGCGACAATAAAGTTATATTGCTCGCGAGTATAAATAATGCAAGGGATGCAGGGCGGACGACTAGCTCGGCTCTTTTCGGTTGTTCGGGGGGAGCGATGGGCGATGTATGGTGGTGGCGGTGGCGGGTTGCACTCTACGAAATACAACTTCGAACTTTTATTATCTCGTGCTATTATCTGTAATGCTTTTAGTGCATTTGATTCTTCTATTTTCAACGTGACTACCTAACTACTACCGATAAACATTCTCAAATATCTGATTTGTGAAATAACTGACCTAAATAATATGAAAGGTATTGTCAGATTTCTGATACCAGAATGTATATTTCGGCATCAGCGCAGAAGTTGGGATCACTGTCAGAGTATCAATACAACTTCCTAATGAGAGGAAGAGGAAAAGAGAAAAATTGAAAAAAAAAAAAAACCCTCGGAATATCGGTCAAAACATTTTCTTTTTTATTGCAAAGGAACATTAGATGTAATATACTAATTACCGTTAGATACCAGCTATTAATTCAAAAAAATTAAATCATAATCTTTTGCTTAAAATCTATCGTCCAACGAGAAAGATGTCGCCTACGAGTACATCACTATCAATGGTGGCAACAACTATCCCACAATGAAACAAAAGAAAAAACATTAGCGAGATGAGGACATTTCGGCTAGGAATTGATTATGTCTATCAGGTGATAGCTATGTCTTCAACGATTTCGTTGGTTGAAGGGAGAACGTGAGAACTTCATGACGTCAGGACGGCAGAATGTCAGGACGACACACCGGGAGGACGAGAGGGCGAGAAATCGTCAGAACGGGAGGACGGCAAGACGCCACGAGAAGAGTGAAAGCAGTCATAAACACCAAGTAACAACGACAAAAGCGTCGTCATCAGCAAAGTCCCTGCAGGCATCGACCGGCAGAAAGAAACCGAAGACAACGCAGGCAGGCGCGCCGACGGCAAGCGAGCGAGAGGTGAAGGCGGGGTGCGCAAAGACGCTGCTTTGGCGGCGGCGGAGGCCGCGACCCGGCGCGCCGGCTTTGCGTCAGGAAGAGCTTCCTGGCGGAGCGTCCCTTTCAGGCGTAGGGCGCTAGGGCGGGAGGCCCGGGGTGGCGCAGGACGAGGCGTGAGGTGTGCAGGGCGGGGGAGGGGAGATCGCAGCAGCGCACTGGGGCATCAGCGGCGGCAGGGGTTTAAAGGGGTGGGCGTAGCGGGACGGAGCGCGGCGGAGGGGGGGGGGCAGAGCGGAGCGAGACAGGGTGGTGAGGCGCGGGGCGGAGCGAAGCAGGGCGACGCGGAGCGCGGGAGAGGCGGAGTGGGTCGGCGGAGCTGGTGGGTTGATCGGGGATGGAGCGGGAGGCGGGTGGGAGGGAGATTGGGGGAGGGGGCCAAGCGGAACGGGGAGAGGAAGCGGAATGAGGGGGCTGGGGACGGAGTGGAGAGTGAGGGCGGGCTGCGGAGTGAGGGGACGGGATGGGGGCGGGGCGGAGCGGGGGGCGAAGCGGGTGGCAGGGCGGGGGGGGGCAGGGTGGGGGGCGGGGGGGCGGGGGCGGGGGGCGAAGCGGAGGGCGGAGCAGGGGTGAAGCGGGGGCGGAGCGGGCGGAGCAGGGGAGAGCGGGGGGCGGAGTGAGGGGGAGCAGGGGGCGGAGGGGAGAGAGAAGCGGTGGGCGGAGTGGAGGGTGGGGCGGTGGGTGGAGCGGGGGGCGGGGCGGGGCCGGGGGCAAGGCGGGTGGCTGGGACGGAGAGGGGCGGGGAGGCGGGCGAGGTGGCTTTATCGCGCGCGATCGAAGTCCTCGGTTCTTTCCTTTGTGCCCTGGGAGCTGTCGGCGCGAGAGCTTCGCGCCGCTCGGGGCCGCTGCGGCCGATGTGGCGGCGCTGCGACACTCGACCGCCGCCCACCGCCCGAATGCGTTCGCTCCCAACGCGCGCACGGGGCCTCCTTCACGGCGCCAGATTGGAGGGTACGGGACGCTCTTTTTCCATTCGGACGCCAAGGGAACGTAAACTTCAAGATTCTATTCAGCATCTGATTGGTTCATTGATTATTTCGTGTTTCCGTATGCGTCGACTGCTATGATCCTTAGTCCCGTAAATGTGGTGCATGTTTCTTGTCGCGGAAAGTGGCTGTGCTCTTCGTTCGCTGGATGATGATCTACACGTTGGTTTGCTCGTTATTCCCCAGACACGTATTTCCCACCAGCAGGGAACCGCCTTAGACGGAACAATCTGTAATCTCCCGACTGGACCCGTAACATTAGTAGTATATGAAATTAAGTGTTAGTAAGAGGTAAGGAGAGGACAAGGATTGGGAAAGAAAGATCGCGCGCGGTTGTTTTTAAGTGACTATTCGGGCATTCGCCTAGCGTTGATGGGAGAATCCACGGAAAACTACCGATTCGAGTAGCCGACCGCTAGAATTCTCCTCCAAACTGTGGTTGAATTCGTCCTAGCTAACTAGTTAGAGTCGAAAATCCTGTCATCGTCGGGACGCAAACCCAGGGATCTCCTGGTCATTTGCATACCCTTTAGGTCAGATGATGCCCTGAGCCACCAAAGCTGGTTCACCAAGTCATGTATTTATAATCGTTGTAATAAATGCATATATTGCGAGAGGAAGTAAAAACATTACAAAGTTGGATAATTTCCAGGTAAAATTCCTTTTCCAAGCGGAAAGATTGAACGATAACCAATTTTCATGTGCTGTAAATGAGTATCAGTAGCATCACAGTAAAAGTGCACAGGTTTCCAAAGCAGAGATGAAAGAATCAATTTAAAATAAACTTCGAAATCGTAGCCGAAAATGTTGATGGTTTCAAATTTGTTAAGGATTTGTATTGTTTTTATTTTTTCAAGACTGCCATGTTTATCGTTCGTCTCCTTTCGCTTCCAAAACCACTTCTACTTTTCCTCTCCCAAGAATGTCCCACATTTCCATATTAATTTTGCTTAACCGCCCACCCTTTTGTGTACAAACAAGAAGTATCTTAATAAGATTCGCTTGAATAAAAAGTTAGCATCTCTTTTTTATATTTTTATTTACTGCAAGTAATCATTAGCAACTCTAAACAAATATAATATGGGATTAGAGCAGAATAAAACACAGATTCATCTTTTCTATTTCTTCACATATATCACAAATAAAACGAATAACAGAATACGACAGCTTATTCCATTCATTAGAACTAATAAAATTTTGTATCTTTTCCAAATATTTTCGGAATTTAGTGCCTTATGAGCAGTAAAGATGTAGATTCCTTACATCTTTCATATTGTCATTACTTAATTCCTTTCGCGATATAGTTTATCACTGTCTTTTACTTTCGATTGATTGATTGATTTTTTCGTGTTTCCGGGCGCGTCAACTGCTCTGGTCATTAGTCTCATTAGTGAAGTGCATGTTTTTTTCTCGGGAGATGGCGGTGATCTTCCCCCGTTGAATGGCGAGATCCCGCACCGACCTACCGTCGGCTAGTGAGGATTCCCCCTAACCAGGACTCTCCCACCAGCGGGGCACCGCCCCAGCCGGGACAAGCTCTTAGCTCCCGACCAGTCTTCCGGGATATGTGGTAGTGTAGTGCATGTTAGTGTAAGTGTGTGTGTAAGGGGAGAGGATAGGACAAGGAATGGGAAGGACAGATCGCGCGCGGTCCGTGGCCCGTTTGGTAAGGTACTGCTCCGGCATTCGCCTGGTGTTGATCGGAGAAACCACGGAAAACTACCGATCAGAGCAGCCGGCCGCTAGAATTCTCCTCCAGACAGCGACTGAATTCGACGTAGCTGAAAAGCTAGTGTCGAAAATCCTGCCACCGTCAGGACTCGAACCTAGGACCTCCCGGTCAGAGTCGCTGCAGTGACATCAGTTGATGCACTGAGCTACCGTTCCCGGTCCTACTTTCGATATGCTACTAAATTTGCGTCTGCAATCTCCTCCGCCTTAAGAACCCCACCCCCACTCTCCCGCAAACATGCCCGCCCCGTGCATGCCACCCACGGTTTCCCACTTCCCGGTCGCGCCCATCTATCCCTCTTTTCTCGTCTTCGCACCTCGACGCCATTACGAAAGCATCCGCTCCGCCCGCCCCTCCCCGCACCCACCCCCCACTCCCGTCCGCACGTGGCTCCTTCGCCACCGTTGTGTAAACCCCGTGTCGTCCGTCGCACGAATTCACCCATTCATCACGGGCCGCCGACAAAACAGACTGTAGATACCGTGTGGGGGACTGCATCATTAATATCAAGTTAAACATTGGAGTCCACGGTTGTGCCGGCGGGGGCGGCTGGAATGAAGGGGTGGAGGCAGCGGCGGGGAAGGCGGCGGCAGGGCAATGGATCCAGCCGTGGCTGGGGTGGAAGTGGTGATGGCAATGACTTGGGTGGAAATGGTGGAGGTGGCAGAGGTGGGGTAGGAGTAAGGGGAGGCGGCGGGGCTTGTGTAGGCTGTGTAGGGATGGCAGCGGGGGGTGGGGGGAGTGGGCGTGGCATTAGCGGCAGGGGGAGACCAGGGGCGCGCTTGGCGCTAGGTGTTTAATTACAAAATCGAAGACCGTCGGGTGTGCGGCAGAGGGGGGGGCGTGAAGAGGCGAGGAAAGCAGGGGAACGCAACCCCAAGGTGACGATAGTGGCAATGTTTGTTCGGGGCGGCGAAGATTGTGAAAGGGATTGTGATAACGGTGCGATAGATAATGATGGTTGAGAAGAGAATGGCGACGCAGGTTAATAAAACTGCGAATGTCGCAGCAGCGGGCAGAAAGATGCAGTTGACAAGAAAAGCGAATGGAAGGGCAAAAGGAAGAACGAACAGGCTCCTTCAGAAATGGTTCAGGTGGCAGTAATGACGAGGACGTCGTTCTCAGAACGTGCACAGGGAAATTTGCACGAAAGGGAAATTTGGAGCGAGACATATGGGAAACACGAGCGTTACTAGCAGGAACACACGTGCTAATGGAGGGAAGTCGAGAAGGGAGATGTTGCAATTGCAGTATTCCACGGTATATGTCAAGAAATTTTCCTCCTTGTTACGTTGAATACATGGACTAAAATTAATTTACGTACGTCACATATTAGCTCCCAAGCTACCATTACGTGACTTCCCAGTCTAACAGACCAAAGTTACATTTATAATGTCGAATTTGTATTCCGAAATGTTCTAAACGCATTAAAAACAAAGACAGCACAATATTCAATACTGCCAAATCAATTCTTAAAATAACAACATATTTTAGTTATAAAATGCGTTAACACGATGATGATTAATTCAATAATGAATTGATTATGTCTTATAAGAAATTTATAATGAAATTATGCAACTAAAAATAAACTCCCATGCACCTCATTTGCTCCAAATTGAAACGAGGTAATTGATTCTGGTATAATGAGTAGGGGTCGACCATTTAGAGATGTTAAGAAAGTTTCAAACTCGTGGCAAGAAATTTATCTTAGTAATTATTCAAATAGTGAATTACGATTCAGTTTTGGAGTAAACAAAATTGTGTTGATATTTAGAAATTGACGAAAATACTTATCTGATAACACTGTATGCATTACTCTCTTGATTAGGCCAAGCGTTTATTCAGAGAATGAACCGTTCGGAGCTATTTCTCGCAAAACAAGAAAAAAATTCATCCATACATTTCAAAGCTATTCAAAGAAGATAATTAGAATTCAATTTAGACTAAAATTCAGAAATAAGAATAGGAAAAATATGCAAGTAATTAAAAGGAGGTATTTCAGTTACGTTTGTATAAATTCTAGATACATGAAAATGTAATGCACCAATCGCAAATTATTCTCTCGCCCATTCCACGTGTGATAATTTGTTCGCTGAATGCGAGAAGCGTAAAAAATACGTATTCGAATTATTACATTAGAATTACTCTTTTCATTTAATTGATTACAGCGGGAACAATATACTACTTTAACTGGAAATTTTTGTGTTTACTTACCAATCACATATTGCAGTTATAAATATGGTACACGAACATTTTAAAAGGGAACCTCTAAATATTTATATGAAATCTCAGAAGTAGGTCAATGAAATTGCTGCAATACATATTCTTCTCGCAATTACATTCATAATCATTCGCAGAGATAGATTTCTCTTCTTGTTTGTTACAAATCATCGGAAAGATATGAAAAAAGGTCGATTGATGTATGAATGGAGAACTAAATAGAAAATAGATGTAAACGACGAGTGAAGGGAGTCTGCAAAGAGTGGTTCAGTTCAGCGAGGGGTTGGCTATTGCTCTGAGGGTGGGCAGATTAAGCCCAGAAAGTCAAAAGCTACGCAAAACAAGGTCACGGGATGTGCAGAGCATGAACGGAAAGTAAGTCATTAAAATATGAAAAATGGCAAAACATTAGAAATAGCAAGCACGAGCGAGCAAGTGGAAGAAGTAGTCAGTATATTGTCATAATGCATTAAGCAAAAGTGTAGGGAAGTGAATGTATGAATGAATGAATGAATGAATGAATGAATGAATGAATGAATGAATGAATGAATGAATGAATGAATGAATGAATGAATGAATGAAATATTTTACGTGGTGAGGCTCAGGCCATGAGGGCTGCTCTTCCGTCTGACCACGCAAACTTCGTTACGCTCCTTTAGTGGAGAAAGAAGGTATTATTTGGGCGACGAAACAGGCTATTTGAATTTAGCTCAGAGGCTTCATTTAGACATTGTCAATTGGCGATGAGCGCTCGGACGGTGCGCAAACGACCGGACGGTGAGCAAACGACCGGACGGTGAGCAACCGATCTGGCGGTGAGCAAACAATCCGGGGGTGAGCACTAGATCGGGCGATTAACAATCGATCAAGTGGGGAGCCACCTATCGGGGTGCTGGGGGGCGGGGCACGGGCCGGCGGGAAGCGTTGAACGGTGAGCTGGCCGCGTGATCGGATTCGTTCGCCTCGTTACTCTTCGACGCCACCGACACTCTCCCCCCCTCCCAACCCCCTCCTCTTCCCCACCCGCCACCCACCCTCCGCCCACCCCACCCACGCGCCAGCAGTCTCGGTTCGTGTGTCACGATCATCGGCATGCGCTCCGCACGCGCCAGCTCGTAATAGATTCCGCGCGTCTCTCTTGATGCCTTTCAATTAAGGAACATGTGCGAATGTGTGTGCATTTCGTTTCTAAACTATAATCATACGAATTATTAGTTGGGAATAAAAGCCTTTCAAAATAAAATCTCGTTTGAAAAATGTTACATTATATTGAATCGATCGTACTTTTCGGTTACAATTGTCGCAGACTCATGCAATTCACTCACAGTTACGGGAGTTACGCATTAAATTTACTCTTTGTAATAGCATGGAGTAAAAATACAAAGTAATAATGTTCATTTTTTATAAAAATTTTCAACCTCTATGTAGTGTAACAAATGCTTAATAACGTTCCAGCAATTTCAAAACATCAATCATATTTAAGCGTATTAAAAGTTAATTCATAAATATTAGTTAATTAATCCATCCCTGCGAGCATCCATGGAAACTACTAATTCCCATTGGTTGCGTCCGCTCCCTACAATGCTGAGGAATATATGTAGTTTTGCTCCAGTACCTCCATAGCCGTTCGTCGGTTAGTTATTCTGGGAACATAAAAAGCTTAGGTTATTAGTACCGTAAGTATAGAGCATGTTTTTCCTCGGGAGACGGGTGATCTTCCCCCGCTGAATGGCGAGATCCAGCGAGACCGTCGGTTAGCGGGCTTTCCCCCTAACCAGAACAAGCTCTAAGCTTCCGACCGATCTCCCGGAATACGTAGTAGTGTAGTGTGTGTGTGTGTGTGTGTGTGTGTGTGTGTGTGTGTGTGTAAGGGGAGAAGGTAGGACAATGAAGAGGAGAGATCGATAGAGAAGGAGAGATCGCGCGCGGTCCGTGGCCCGTTTATTAGAGTACAGCACTGGTAATCGCCTGATGTCGATCGGAGAAACCACGGAAAACTACCGATCAGAGCAGCCGACCGCTAGAATTCTCCTCCACACAGCGACTGAATTCGACCTAGCTGAAAAGCTAGTGTCGAAAATCCTGCCGCCGTCAGGACTCGAACCTAGGATCCCCCGGTCAGAGTCTCTACAGTGACACGAATTGATGCACTGAGCTACCACCCCCCGTTCCATAGGCGTCTCAGCGGGCCAGTCTCAGAAGCACAAACAGATCTTAAGACGCCAGCTCGGACCAGGCTCCGGGGGGCACTCCACTGAACTCAAACGCAAACCCGGCGCCGAAGAGGGCGCTGGAACGAGCGTCCGGTCGCGAGGACAGCGCTGCGCCGGCATCTGCAAGACCCCGCCCTCCCACCTCCTCCTACTAGATCGCCGCTCCGCACGGGGCAAGTCGTCACAGCGGCCACCCCTGCGCCGAGTGGAGGGCGGTCGCGGGGCGATGGGAGATGGGCGATGGGCAGTGGGCGGAACAATCACTGCGGGGCCTCCGGAAAATCCGCTCGGAAGAAGTCAGCGCGGCCAAGAGGATCGATAGACGCAGACCCTCGGCGGCGACGGGCGCGGAGAGGGACGGAGTGATCGGAAGCGGAAGGAGTGGCGCCAACGTGGAGAGGGATTTAGGGGGAAGGGATGCCCTGGAGGAAGTTTTAGAGCCGATGAGTGTATCAGTGCGGTGCACATTTATAAAGTTATTGATATCACTGTCGGTCTTCTATAGTGAGCGCGAATGTCGCAGGCGCGAATGTCGCAGGCGCGAATGTCGCAGGCGCGAATGTCGCAGGCGCGAATGTCGCAGGCGCGAATGTCGCAGGCGCGAATGTCGCAGGCGCGAATGTCGCAGGCGCGAATGTCGCAGGCGCGAATGTCGCAGGCGCGAATGTCGCAGGCGCGAATGTCGCAGGCGCGAATGTCGCAGGCGCGAATGTGGCAGGCGTGTCGCAGGCGCGAATGGTGTGCGGATGTCGGAAACACGTATGTCGTACTCGAGGGTGTCCGTGGACGAAGTGCCGAAACCGTTGTCTGAAGGGTGGCAGACGCGAGAATGTTGGAGGAAGCGATGATCGAAAAGATCTGGTAGATGTCAGAAGTAGAAGACAAAAATACCTCAAAGATGGAAACGATGGAAGCAGGGTGCCAGCAAGTGCAAAGAAGGGGTAGTAATCGACGTAGACGATGGCGGGGCGGGACGGGGCGGTAGTGATGGAAGCATGGAGTGTGGAAGTGAGCGGGAACAGTAGACTGCCGAGATGACGGCTACCGGGGAGAGCAGCTGCGAGAGGGCCGTCAAGGGAGGGGAGAGTAGGCCGGGGCAGCGGGGCCCGGTCGGGGCCAACTTCCGGCCGGCCGCAACTTCATGCGCCCTTTTATGTGGTCCCACTCTTTATCGTCCGCCGCCAAACTAATCGTCGGGATGAATGATTAAATTCCTGCCGGCAACTGCGAAGTTCAGCTATCGGGCAGGCCCCGGGGCGCAACGCCGCTGCCGCCGACTCGGCGCACCCGCGCCCGTACCCTCCCTCTCCCTCGCCCCCCTCGCTCGCGGCCATGGAGTTGGACTTCGCCTTCGACGGGCCTTCGCCCTCACATGAGAAGGGTTGAGGGTTCCCTTCGAGCAGGCGGACTGGAAACAGTAGACGTTCCTCAAAAAGGGAACAAATCGTAGAGCTGGTAAGTGGATGACGTAACATACGTAAAATTTAAGAAATGTTACCGCGAGAAAAGATCGTAGTTTCAGATATACTGTCAAGTTAGTGAAATTAGTTTCGTTGAGAAACTTGCTGTGCGATTTTGGTAAGGGAAATTGATTAAGTTTAGGCAGACATTGCAAGTTAACACAAAGTTATGGACTTAAAGTTAAAGGATAATATTGCCCTAGTGGGTGCCCAAAAATTAATGGGGTGAAAGAGTACGCATATTGAAAAAATAAAAATTTAGCAGGGTGGAACACTGACATTGAGGTAGCTTCAACGCAGCTATGCGATTTAGGGACATCGTGTGACAAAATGGAGTTAAATAAATGTAACTGATAATAAATAAATTGTTGTAATTAATGTGGAGACAAGCCACACCATACTTGATGAGAAGAAAAAGTTTTACATCAGCCAACACCTTCAGTGACGAGAAATACTATAAGGGGGGAGACAATTCCTAAGGCAGCAGGAAGGGCAAAAATAGCTACAGAGAAAATAAATTCGTCTTAACCAGAAACTGAAATTCGTTTGCACAATTTAATGGGTTGTGACTGCAAGCTTAATAGTCCAAAGTACCTCTTCAATAGATAGAGCACTGAAAGAGAGACAACATGGATACTAGGCTACGTCTGACTGAACGAAACCAAAACAATTGGAACCCCATCAGAACAAGCAGCGGAAAGGTCAAATACAAGAAAACGAAAATAGACCCGCTAGAGCAGGATACTTTTTTGGTTCACATTAAACCTTACCAAAACGTTACCCCAACTTAATTATCCTCAAACAGCTCGTAGTAAAGTTTCAGATGAATAAATGCACTTGGGAAAAGGAGAAGACGAAAACCCTCGGGCTAGGGTGACGCGAGAGGCGAGCAACCAGGAAACGAAGAGCCGCAACCAAAGGGCTCTGAAAGCGCGCTAGCGGGCGTACGTGGGCGACCGGACAGCGCCGGGCCGCCGCGTGTGGGCGGGAAGGGGGGCGTGGCGGTGGGCGGGGCGCGCGCGGTCGGACGACGCCCAAGGGAGCCGCCTTCGAGCCCCCGCCGGGGCCTCGTTTATCACCGCGCGCCGCCCGCTGCAAGAAAGATGGAAAGTTGGCAGAACTGTCGGGAGTTTTGCCGCCGCCGTTCCACCGCCGCCGTCGCCGCCGCCACCGCCGCCGCCCCGGGCCAGTTGGCCCGAGGATGAACGCGCATAGTTTGTGCCGGTCCAGCGAGCAGACGTGAGCTCCGGCCGCCGCCGCCGCCGCCGCCGCCGCCGCCGCCGCCGCCGGACGCCCGCCGACGCGCCGCGCCGCCCGGGACGGAAGGAGGCGGGCCGCCATCGAAAGGCCGAACGAGACGGGTGGGACGGAAAGGGACGGCGGGAAAGTTGGACCGGCGCCTGACGCGGCCGGAGGAACCACCCGCGGGCTGGGTGCTCGTACGCAGCCGTAGCAGCAACAGCAGCAGCAACAGCGTGCGAGCAAAGAAAAGATGCCACTGTAATTCGATACCATATTTCCTTTCGCGCGAGGAAGCAGGAACAGAAAAAGAGGTAAGGGGAGGGGGGGGGATCCAACAAATCTTTTGATCTTCGCAGCGAGAGCGCAGTGTGAAGGAAAGGGGGTGGGCGATGGGAGCGGAAATATGCTGCCTCACGTTCACCCGGAGTTGCCGGCCTTTTCTTTTGCCAAATGCCGGGTGCCCGACTGCACCTTGAGGTACTCCCTGTTCTCAGTCATTTGCACAAGAGCTAATGAACTCGTAGATTTCAGCATCATGATTTTTGTAGTCGATGGTGAAGAAATTCATTCGTAAAAGTTGTTTTCGGCGTTGCACTGAACCCAATGACATTGAATTGTCTCTAACCGTGAAGTAGACAAAATCTGCGGTGCTTGATAGGGTTATATGTGCCTCATTGAGCACAATAATGAGTAATTCTATCTCTATTTTCTTCTCGCAGACTTCTCTATTTTTATTATCCACAAACTTATATCCACGAGAGAAAATGCTATCATATTGCCTCAAACGAGTAAAATCACTTTGTTTCTTATGTCTGGAAGGAAATCCTGATAAGAAAGAAGAGTGATGTCAGCAGATACAAAACCGAATTTCTTGAGAAATAAGAAATACAAAAATCTGCTGATTAATATGGCAATGGTTTACATAATATTCAGGGAAGTACATGGAAAATAATGAAAATTATAATTTCAATTTAGTGTTTGATATTAGTGACGTAAAATAATTTTTGACGCATTTTGACGCACGTGACGCATTTTAATAATAAAACGTTACTAATAATAATACGCCTCTGAGCTACGCAAATTATTTAACTCCTGTTTCCACCAATTTAAAGAAACATAATAAGGACAACATTTCGTATTCTACACAACACTAAGAACAGGAAGAAATAGAGTACAATATATGACAATGCTATATTTATTATATGTTTCATTATATTCATTAAATGAATAATGGATTAAGAAACGTTTTGTTTTACCAACTAACTCATTGCTTTCTATAATACCAGTAAATATGATTTTAATAATCAATTAAAGATCTTTAATTATTGAAATTTCATATAGACCGTCTATTTTTGCAATCTTCGTGATAACGAACATGAATGGGCGTTCATGGCAGGAAAGTTTGCCAAATAGTAAATGATGTTAAATGATGATAATGAACTAAGTTTTATATTAAATAACTACATTTTTTTTCTATTTTTTACTATTACATAGGTAAATTAAATCCACGAATTTACTCTTCGCAACAAAATAAACAAAAATATATATTACAATAGTCTGAATAAAATATGGTTATGATTACTATACAAATAACAAGGTATAATGTTGAAACAGAGTTAATTAAAACACAAGCTTATTCATGATTCAAATGGGAGATAAATGAAAGTACACGAATTGAAGTTACTGTCGACAATTGCAGTGCTAAAAGCGCGGGTTCATTTTTCACCAGGCTTGGTGATGTTTTCGAAGCTCTGCCAATAACGTTGTAGATATTTGCTGCAACTCATTGTACACGCATTTTTTGTCAAGTTATTTTAGTTTCGAAACGTATGATTGATGAAGCCAGAATATTGAATGTCACTGAATTCGAGATGTACTGATATGCCGCAGATACTCCATGAGGAAAACGAAAATGTAAATCAGGATGTCCGTTTGTCAGCGCGTTGTCTCTATTTTTCTTGTTGACGTCCTCGTATTTCCACGCGTTGGGTGTTAAATTACGTGATATTTTACATTTTAATTTGGACCATTTCGCTTTAAATTCATGAATTCATTTGCAAGAATTGAATTCAGCAAGGCAATATATAAAATAAGATTGGCAGACTTAAATTACATCAAACGCAATAGATTTTCTATCAATACTCCCGGTATGTGTAAAGCAATGAGGTAAAAGTGAAAAATGGTTTTAGGAAAAATGAACAAAGGCTATAAATACATCCAGTAAGATGAATATTAATTTGAAGATCTGAGAATCTACACTTGACACCAGAAACAAACGTTTTAAAGATCTGAACATGGAGGGTAACGCCCTTTGATAATTCTAAATGCTTTCCCAAGTATTTTTCATAGATTGCACTGCCAATTCATTTAATTAAAATATATGTAAATCAAATATTTTTACTAAGAATTATCGGTAAGAACAGAGAGAAAGTGTGATAATTATTAATAAAGTTTGACCTAGAATATTGAGGTAGAGTTTTCAAGATAATCTAATTGTTTCGAGACGCGACAAAGGACTATAAAAGAGAATGTCCTTGTAGCGTACCTCAGGAATGTAATAGGAGCTTTTGTAAACTGAATGACAAATCCATGCCGACCAATTAGCGGACTGCCTATTGAATAACAACAGAAATTAGGTCCATTGACGAAGGTTCAAATTCCGGCCAAAAAGTAGATTCCACTCCATGATATGAAGCAAATTTCTTTATTACAAAACGCAAAGGTTGAAGATTTTTTCTTTTTGGTAAAAGGACGGATATTTCCAGCGAGAAAAAATTCAGCAGTGAAGAAGTTTGTCTTGACAGCGTCGTCGAGGAGGAGAGAAAAAGAGGGAGGAAAAAGTCTTTACCCGAAAAAGTGGAGGCGGCTGCCGCGGTGCAACAGACTCTTGAGTGAGGGGAAGGAGAGATGAGGAGAGGGGAGATAGCTCCGACCGAAATTTCGAGGAGACCCGCGAGGGGTGCTCGCTCAGGTGAGGTCGAAGAGCACCGGGAGGGAAGAACGGGGAGGAAAATGGTGGAGAGTAAATGAACACAAAAAGGGTGAGGCAACTGAGTAAAAAAGGTGAAATGAAATAAAAGAGGAAACAGATGGTGTAACAGAGAGGGAGGATAATTCTTCGAGGGTAAAATGACGGAGAAGAATGCGGGGAGTTAAATAACGGAAAGTTAAGAAGAGTGGAGGTTAAAAGGAGGTGGTCAGGTAAAGCGCGAACAGTTTGGACACCCTCCTTAATTTGTACTTTCTCGCTATGGAATTGAGAGAAGTTTATGTAATGCCGTGAGAAATAACGGCAAATTTTCGGCAGAACAACCCTTTATTACAGGACCCTGGTAATGAAAAAGTGGATAAATCCAGTTGCTAAATCTAGAGGAAAAATCCTCTATCATATGGTGCATACAGAACTCTTATTTTGTGGATCCTTGATACCGAAAAATCGAATGACAGCATAACATCTGTCTGTTCATCTGTGAACGTTAGCGGCTAAACCGCTCAGCCGACTTTCTCCAAAATTGATTTTCACCAATCGATCTGGCTGATGTCGTGGTTTCTAGAATTTGAAACATATCTTCAATTTCGTTTTCTTTATATCAAGACCTTGGAATATTTTCAAATTTTTCTAAAATATCGCTTTTATTAGTTTGTTGTTGGATAGTATGAAGAACGTATAAGAGAATGATACAGGTCTCATGTTCGTTAAAAACCATGATTTTTCTAAAATTGCATAAAGTCAAACTTTTTCGGAGTCTTTCTACAACTAAAATATTAAAGATAGGGATTTTTCCCTTAATAAAAAATGTTACATAAAGATAAACTTTGAAATAATGTCATGTACAATTTTTCGAAAATTTAAATACTTTTCGAGTAATTTTGCGTGAAAGACCGGACGAGAAAGTAAGTGCTGTTTTAGCACCACCAGTTTCACTATGACACGGTTTTACAATGTCAATTTCTTTCGTAAACGTTCACTCAAACTTTAAAAAGCGACTGTTAAAGTGAACCGTTCATGAAAAATATTTTGAATAATTTGAGGGGGGAAAAGAAGAAAACTACTGGGTTTTGGGGGAGACAGACACGGCCTCCTCGCTCCTTTTGGACGAGCCCCCGTGAGGAGGGCAACACGGCTGCCGTCGTCCTGAGCGCTGACGCGACGCCTCCGTGACGCCCGCGCCGTCCCCGCGGCCGACGCACCGCCCGCCTGCTGGAGGGTTGACACTAGGAACAATAGCGCCCAAGACAATGCTATTAGGGCGTCCAGAGGCCGCCGCCGGCGCCATCGGCGACAGCGGCTGCGGCGGAGGGAGTTGCGGCGCAAGCGGGGGCGCTGACGGCAGGCGGCGGGGGTGGAGATGCCACAGATGGAGGCGGTTGGGAGGACGACGGAGGCAGGGTTGGCAGTAAAGGTAACGGTGTTGATTGATGACAAATCGAGATGTAGGCAGGTGCCAGTATGTGTCAGCAATCAGTGTTGGAGCTATTGAAGATGAAAATTGGATGTGGTTGAGATGGTTGAAGGGTTGGTCGTGCTGAACGTCTTGAACGCGTCGGAGTCGTTGAACGTGTCGAAACTAGGGATGGGAAAAAAATAATCGATGTTTTTGAAACATCAATGTTTTTCGCCAGAAACAACTATATATTAAAATCGATATTCTGCTTTCGATGTTTTCTTCACATCGATATTTTGTTGCCAAAACACCAATGTTTTTTCTTATTTTTAATAAAGCAATATCGATGTTTTGCATCATTCTCATTTCCACGCTGCATATTTCGCCTTTGCAATCTGAGGAAGTTTGGGAGCTGCTCGCGTTATGAGTGTATGGTATCGGTAGGCGTGTCATTGCCTGAATCGATAGTGTTCGACCTCAGACGTTTTGACAGGTCGTGAATGAGACTCACTCCATTCAATCCAGGGAAGTCCCACAGTAAAATTACCCAGTACTGTAATTAAAATTTGATAGAAAGATAGCAAGTTTATTAGTCTATATCTAAAACATCGATGTTTTAAACATTGATGTTTCTTTGTCGAAGTTTTCATTGACATCGAAAACCCTTTAGCGATGTATCGATACATCGATGTATCGATGTTTTGGTAAAATTTGCCATCACTAGTCGAAACATTTGAACGGATTGAAAGTTTTGAACGCGTTGAACACGGAAGTGTTGGAAGTGCTGTAAATGTTGGACGTGTTGAACATGTAGGAGACGTCGAATGCAAAGGACGCGTTGGAAGCGGAGTGTCGGGACGAACGCTTCGAAGAAGGTGGATACGTTGGCAGAGTGGGCGGATGAGATGGAGGAGGGAACGGCAGTGAACGGAGGAGATGGGGGTGGCGTGGTGGCAGACGTCAGCGGTCACGGCGTCGGCGCCAGTGGCGGTGGAAGCGATTGTGGCGGCAACGAGGGAGCCGGCGGCGGCAGCGGCGTCGTTGCACTTTGACTGCGATGGTCTCCGCCGCCGCCGCCGCCGCCCCGAGGCTGGTGCCGCCCCTGCCCGAGCCCCTGCCCCTGCCTCTGCCTCAGCCGGAGCCTCCGCACCCCCGCCTGCGCCCTTTGATGTCGGACAGACCAAAGCAGACTAGACTAGGACCACGGAGGAATATAATACAGGAGGTGCAACTCTCGCTGTTGGATAGTATGGACAAGAGGACGCGCTGGCGTGGTTTTTTCCTTGTATCGATTTTTTAAGGAATATGCTTGTTTGCAAATGCTACTTCAATAATGTGGTTGGCACGTAGAGGTGCCATCTTAAGATTCTTCTACCACTGATTTCAGGTATGAATGCAACGTCCGGGCCAGGGCGAACCTGACCTATTTCTTGTGCAATGCGTGTTGATTCAAAGCGATTCTTTAGCAGTGAGTTAACAATTCAGAATAAAATGATGGCAAAGATAAATTGGGTTATAATTAAGTCTGTAGATTGTTATATCAAGATCTGTTTACATGAGAGCCGAAAATACCAGGTGACACTTTTTACCTATATCGTACTGGCACGATCATGTAAAATAGTTTTCAGAATATGTTTAATGATTGCTATACAGAAATAGTATTTTTATAATTACCAACTCATTCTTCCCCTACTCTGTTTTCCGTTTTTTAAACAAGTAGGCGCGATAATATCGAAATTCTTGATATTATGGGTTATTATCTTTTCATACTTTCAAGGATAATTATCTTCCTGTAATGAAGGTAATAATTGTATTTGGATGTCCAAAAAGTAGATTTAAATCCGTGGAGCTGTACAAGATAGCACAATGATCAAGAAGTATCCATTCCGGCCAGCAAAGAGTAGTGCTCTCGGTATTGTATGTTTTTTATTGTAGATAGCGCCACACGAGTTTCCACGCATATTTATGTAGTCATCCATGCTATAGCTCTGCGAGAGTTGCAGTGTCTGCTGTCGTCCCGTGCAGGAAGGTGCCTGAAGGAGAGGAAGCCCTGAAAAAGGACGCCAACCGAAGTGGGGTGGAGAGAGGTTTGCATGGACGGAGATAGTAGTCGAGAACACGCCGTATTGAAGGTTCATCCAAAGTTCTTGGAAGCAACGATTCATGAAGATGAGGGATTCAGCACATAACTTTTCCACCTCTTAAAACCGAGAGTTCAAATTCCGATGAATCAATGTTAAATTTGTGGAGTGAAAATGGGTTTGAAGCAAGTTTCTTCGGTATTTAAATTATAAATTCGGAATTATAAATTTCCCTTGTCATTTCACCGTTTCTCAATCTTAGATCACCAATTACCAAATCCAACATTACCACCATTATCATCACTATCAAAACAGAAAACCGGTCGGAATCTAGAGGAGCAAAATTGGATTGACAACATTAATAGATGCTTATGTATTGAATGCCAAGAAGTCGCATTCTACCGTTTAAACTACGAACATGAAAACAAGAACTTTCGGTGACATGTTGCCCAGGATCAAAGCGAAAGAGAGCCGAGAAGAAGGGCAGGAAAGTATCGGCAATTAGGATAAGCCGAGAAAGCCATAGATGGTCGAAAACTAATCATAACCACACCTAAGGGTGAGAATAATCTCAGAGAGTATACCATTATTACAGTTATAAAGGCTGAAATGAAGCTAGAGCGAATACAATAATGGAAGATAATGCGAAATCTAATAACAACGCGCTTGTTAGACGCCAGGACAACGTAAAATTATAACAAGGTGCTTGCGGGATGTAAAGACTGTTGGCGCCACAATGTACGGCATCCTGGAGAGAAGAGATTGCAGCAATGCATCGACAACAGAGCGAGTGTAAGAAGAGGCGACGGCACAAAGCACGCAGAAAATTTGCCGCTTCCTCAGAGATTGGGGGAGAGCGAGAGTGTCGGAGGGCGGGAGGGAGCAGGGCGACGGAAGGCCGGGGACGGCGGGCGCGACAAACGACAGGCTCCAGGACGCGGGGTCGGAAGGTGAGGGAGGCGGCGACGGAACCTAACGGGTGCGCGGAGACCGCCCCGACGGTAATGGATAAGCACTGCGCCATCCACTTGCCAAGTGTGTTTTCATTATTATGCTAATTAGTTTGAGGGGCGATTTCGCGAGAAGGGCTGCCGCCCGCGTTGCCTCGCCGGAGGACCCGGTGGCGCAGAGGCCGCGCTCTCTAAGAGGACGGTGTGGGCGACGGGGCGTCGAGGGCGACGGGGGTGGGAGCGGCGGGGGAAAAGATGAGGTGGCGGAGGAAAGGACGGCGGGGAGGGAACGGTGGAGGATGGGATGGGGAGGGCGTCGGGAGATGGCGTTGGTAGAGACCTGGGAGGGTGTCAGGAGTGAGAACGGTGGAGGAGGAGAGAACGGTGATGTTGGGGGCGGGGGCGGCGGGAGCGGCGGGAGCGGTGGGGGCGGCGGGGGCGGCGGCGGCGGGGCGGCGGCGGTGGGGGCGGTGGCGGCGGGGGCGGCGGGGGCGGCGGGGGGGGGGCGGGGGCGGGGGCGGCGGGGGCGGCGGGGGCGGGGGCGGCGGCGGGGGCGGGGGCGGGGGCGACGGGGGGGAGGGCATCGGACGCGAAAGGGGGCAGAGGAGGTGGAGACGATGCTAGAAACGATGCGATCCAGACCTGCGTTAAATACAAAGGCTGTTTGCCGAGGCAGATTCTGATGCAGACAATTGCTAGATGCGTTTCATATCTTGTGCAACACAAACGAGATTGCTCTATTCATTCGTTCAAGTACCCTTAAACAAAGAGCGTTATGTTGTCCTGAATATGGTTATATGTTTCATTGAAATCCAACTATTACAGAGGAAAAGGATCCTAAACATACAACTGTTCTCATGCTAATGGGAGTATTCACACTATGAAATTGGAATAAAGGCTTATGTTAACACATGCCAAATGGTGAAACAATATTTTAAAAAATTTAAGACATAATTTGTCTAACTTACAACTGAATTAGAAACTACCGGCAGTCTATGTATACAATAAAATAACAAGCACACAAATATTCGAATTTTTAATCGTGTCGATACTAATATTGTTAATAATCTGATAAATGAGTGATGTAATTTCCGTACAAATATTTAAATTTTATCTCTACACAACATTTACATTATAAACTAGAGGACAATATGATTAATATTTAATATGTATGCATGAAAACACTGTATTCATTGGAGTTGAAAATTCTCTAATCAACATATCGGCAAAATGGCAAAATTGCATTTTTCAGAAAGTTGTCTTTGAATTGTAAACATCAACAACATTCCATGTCATTTTATTCAATAAAAACAATATTTACTGGTCAATCGAAACGAGAATGAAATTTTCTTTGCTAGTACGAAAACTTCACGAAAAACAGACGTTACCCACAATTTACATTACGCGTGATAAAACAAATTGCACTCATACCGAGAGACAATGGGCTTTTTTTTGAACGCACGAAAAAACGTTCGCAAAAGCGACGCACGAACTGAAATTGAGCGCAGGATCAACTACCGCATACATCGACCACGCCCCCTTGGCTACCCCACCCCGCGCCCTCCAACGCACATGAAACATTCAACGCTGTTTTATGTTAAATGGGCGTACGGTCGAAACCCCATAAATGCATTATACACGATTTAATTTACTGGCAAATTACATCAAAGGCCGTGTCCGCGATAATTTCTGTGTCCGCGCAAGTACAGTGCTCGTATTGTGAAAAAACTCGCGAAACACGAATATAAAATAGTGTGCCACGAAAGCACTTCGGGATGAACGTGCTCAATATTGGCGGTGTATGAGCCTTACAAAAGGCAGTCGGGTTACCCGCGGGGAGATATGTCAGCGAATTGCTCCGTGTTTCTGAGAACCATACACAATTTCATTGCGACATTTTATTCACTTGGTTTCGGTACGAAGATGAAAGTTTGCAATGGAGTGAAGGCTATGATATGTTTTGAGTCTTACGAAAGTCTCCGTGTTATGTTTACATTTACGTAATTATCTAATAATATGCGTATGTAATTGTATGTGAATGAGAACGAGAAAGATAGCCACAATTAATTCATTTAAAAAACAATTTTTAGTTATTCAAATTCATGTAAAGAACTGTATGAAATATTAATACAGCGATGTAAGCTTACACGCAAAATTAAAAGCTTATCAAAGGGATTTAACAGTTATTTACTACAACATTAAATTAAAAAAGTAGCACAATAGTATTGTCACTTTTATAAAAACTCTAAAGAAAAAAAATTGCAATTATAAAAATATTTCGTACGTCTACGACCAGGTGAGCTCAGTTGATTTCAGTTTATGCTGTGATAATGATTTGTGTGTATTACGGTATAATTATCTCAAAATGGCAACTAGTGAAAATGCCAGCTAAAATATGCATTTAGTTCAAAATTGCGTAAACATTATATCTTTATGTCACAGGTCAGATCGATAAAAACATCTTAAGATTTCAGCTAGATTTAATACGGATGACAAGCTATAGACGAAAAAGAAATATAACGAAAGACTTGCAAAATTTATGTTATTTAACTCTTTAAGCTGTAATAATAATAATTATTATTACTATTATTATTATTATTATTAATTATCAATATTTAAATTATTATCATTATTTATTATTTAATTTTAAGTAACAATGCGATGAAAAACGTATATACAAACAATATTATCAATGAAAGTCTTGTACATATTTGAAACGTAGTTCTTAAGATGTTGGAATGGAATTTTCACACTCACACACATTTTGCTATCAAGAATAACAGGACACGAATTCGAGGTTTGGTCGCTTCTTTTGGACGTAGAATTCGTATACTGTGGATTTTACAGAGATGCGTTTGACATTTGATCAGCTGTTACGGTGCTGAGCAATCGGGACCTTACACATCACTACAGTGACGTCATAAGAGTTGCGTTCAGCCTTCAGATTGGATGACACCGTAACAGCTGACTTACTTCAAATGCAGCTCTGTAAAAACCGCAGTATAAGCGCGACGTAACACCACCGCCCCGCCAGGTCGCCACCAACCACGGCTCGGCGTTTTCCGGTAAAAACACACTTGGTTTCTCGGAGGCTGGTAGTGTTTTATGGGCGACCCGACCCGCAGACATATTGAAGAACACCCGGAGCACTGCGTGAAACGAGCCTTCGGCGCCGCGTAGCCACCCACCGGAGCGCGCTAGCCGTCTTCACTTGGACGCAGCGTACAGTGAGGCTTGTCCCGAATCAAGCAGGACCAAAGCTGAACCTATCACCTGATTGAAATATAGTGAGTTGTGACAGATCATGTTGTGACGCGCTTATCCAATCGGGTGCTTCAATACCAATTAAAGTCGTAAAGAAACTCCTGATTGGATAAATCGTGTCCAACTGATCTGTCAGAAGTTATTACATGTAAATACCACAACAGAACATAGCCCATCACGTTACTGAATGTTGTTACGCCTTGTTTGTTAACCATTCAGGTATAGCAATATAATGTTACAACACGAATCTCGTATAACGTTTAAAATAAAATATGATGTAACATTTTCGTTTAAATATTATTACATTTAATTAATCATTCTAGCAAACTAGGGTGGCTCAAAGTTAAGTGTTGAAAGGAGACAATAATTTATTATAAATCTCGTATTTTAATAACAGTAATTACAAAAACGATCTCAATTTCGTTTCAAGTTTCAATTTAGATACTCAAAGTATTTTTTAATTCAGCTCAAATAACTTGAAATATATCTTTTTTAGACAGCCACTAGTGAAAGTGGTTCTTTCATTGCTAAAAGCATAGAGTGCTAAATATTCATATTGTAGCACTAGTGCTAACAGCGAGACGATTCTCAAGAATTCAGAAATCTATGAATGCAACAAAGGAAGCAAAATAATTTTGTCTGGTTGAGTGAGCTACTACTGGCCTAAAATTTCATGAGAAATTAAAATTAATATATATACCTTACGTAATATTATTACATTCATGTATTCTAAATTCATTGCACTCCTTCTTCCAAAATAGTAATTAATATAATTCTGAATAGGTGGGTGAGAAGATAGCTTACTGGCCTATGAAACCCCAGTGCGCGGGCTTCGATTCCGGCCGATGTGCCCGGATTTTCGAAGGGCTGAAAATCCACAGCAGCCATATCACACTTGTAGCATGTAAAATGACCCTGGCGGTATGCCCGCAAAAATTAAATCCCTTCGACCACATTCGCCCTAACGAGAGCTCACTTTCCCCCAGACAGTTCGCATATAGTAACTGAGACCGACATCTGACGGAGAGAGTGAGAGTCATATCCCAGGCGCATTAGGGGGCCGCCTCCAAGGCGCGACTGCTCGATAAGGTCTGCAGATCCCTGTCGGAGGTAGGTTTCTAAAGGAGCCTGGGTCGAAAACTCAGGGAAGGCAACGGGAAACCACCTTGAGTACTTCCTCCCAAAGAAACCAACATGGCTCACCTAACTGCCGCATAAGGAACAAAGGACTAAAGAAGAAGATTCTGAATCATAAATTATTTAAGGTATTCAATTCTTTCCTACCGAAACAGTTCATTATAAACAGAGATCCAAACGAACCTGACTCAGATCATGAAAGAATTTAATGGTCGAACAAACACATCGTCGTCGTTTTAAAGGCGCGCATTGCGAACGGTACTTTCGTCCGGCGACATCGGCGAGATCCCACAGTGCGGGGGCGGCGCGGCGTAACCCATTTGCTGCAATAGGGCGCGAGATGGCGCGCGCGTGGGCGGGCGGATGCGGGGGCGTCCGCGGAGGCGCCTTCGCCGCAACCTCTGCAGGAAGGAATTCAATCCGCGCCCGGCCGCACCCCGCCCCACCCCCGCCCCGCCCCGCCCTCCGCAATTATTGGATCCTTATGCTAATGCCATTGCCGCCTATTCCGTACGTAAAAGAAATTTAGTACCTCAACAGCCGCTACGGAATGGCAGGAGCAGAGAGGGCGGACGGGGGCGGTGGATGCTGAAGTGGAAAGGGACGTGGGGGGGGGATGTGGCGAGTGCCGTAGAAAGGGTGGAGGGGTTAGCGGAACTGGTGGATGTGGCGTAATTGTTAAATGCTAAGGACATGGTAGTCGTGGTGGAAGTGATGGTCGTAGTGGACCTCGAAGACGTGGTGGACGTGATGGTTGTGGTGGGAATGGCGAACGCTGTGGTCGCTGTGAAAGTAGTAGACCTGGTGGACGCGGTGGAGGTGGTGGAAGTGGTGGTGACCGGTGGCTGTCGCGGTGACGGTTGAAACACGGGATGGATAATATAAGTCCCAAACGCTAAGAACGATGAGAGGTAGAGAAGATGCAACACCATCTACATGAACATGTAGAAACATGTTTAAAAATGCCTAATACACAAAGTTAAACAACAGTTAATAAACACAATAATAAGCATAATAACAATAATAAACAATATAATAAACATAATAATAATAATAATAATAATAATAATAATAATAATAATAATAATAATAATAATAATAATAATAATAATAATAATAATAATGTCTGAATTATTCTGTATGTAGCAAATGCTTCTCCTAAGTCAAAGTAGCTCTTTTGGGTAGGACCCACAACACAACAAGCTTTTTTTGATTCTCTGACTTTTTAAATGTGTATTCGCTGCATATCACTTCCAATCTTTAGGGGTCCTGGACCTGAAGACAACCGTTTTCTTCATTTATTCCGCTTATCTTCATGTGGTTCTCCCTTGCTAATGTTTCTCGATTTTTGTATTCTGTAACGTTATGTTATGTACCCAGCGTTTTTACTTCATCTGTACAGTTCATGAAAAATTACAAGATGCTACCCTATAAAAATTAAAAAAGAGATATTCTATAATACCTAATACCCTAAAAAACAATACAAAGAAGCTGCATTATGGTGCGTCCAGGTCAGAAGACATTATCTGACATGTTGTAAAACAGTTCATCAACACCGAAGGCCGGATCACTCTGCGATATATAGTCTTTCGCCAGCCAGTTGAGCCGAGTAACAGCTGTTAGGGAATCAATGTCTTAATTGCGTGCGTGCATTTAAGATTTTATCTGATATCTAAAAACTATAATCACTAAAACAATAGTAATAAATTTGACACAAATCATATCGAAAAGCAAATGTGAATTAAGTCATGAAATGGAAAGGCTATCAATAGGTACTGAATTTTTAAGACTACGCGCGGTGTACATTAATCACCGTTTTAATAAAAGTCACAAAAGACAAATTTTAATCACATAATTATGCCAATAAATAATATTTCTCACAAAAGAAGTTGGAAATTCCACTTTTCTAGAATTATATTTCCATAAATACATTTATTTCAAACGAATATTCTCCAGTACAAAGAATGACAGAAATAATAGTGAATAAAGCGTATCTCCGCTATGTTGGCCAACGTCTGAGAAATGAAAAAGAACTACTTCACCCCAATTTCGTTTGGTATCAATGTGCATCAAAAAGCCGCTCACATGACCGAAGAGACAATAAGAGAGTATTCTCCCTGCATCTTCTAGACAACAGCGTGAATGGTCAGCGACAAAGCTCGATATGAGACGGGAGGTACTGGGCAAAGCTGTTGGCAGCCATGGAAGCGGGCGGTAGCCACCGAAGGGTTGAAGGCCGTTCACGGAAGGATGTGGCAGTTACGGTGGCCCAGTAACGGACTTGCAGGAGACTGATGAGGGGACATCGTCTTCTGGAGGCAGCGAATTTAAGAGCCGCTCCAATGGCGGGAGAACGGCGGGGTAACAAACTGCCGAATGGCCGGAACATAGCCTTATAAAGTGAAGGAAAGTGGAGCGTTTTATGGATTGCTTTCTTTGCCAAAAGAAATTTCTCGGTGTGATTTGAGACTTCTTGAGAGCGCGAGGAGAAAGAACCTTGAACAGTACCCATCACACTGAAAATTTCGTGAAAAAGATGAATTAAACATTTTATGCAATTTATCGCTGCATTTAGAATCTTTCAAATCAATAAAAAAGAATATAATGAATAAACGCACCCAATGTACTTAAGTATGTTCAGAATAAGAAATGTACTTTGATTAATGATACCTGAATATCGAGCAGTAGTTCGGTCGAAATAGACAAAAGCACGTGCGGTATACACAACCAAAAACTTGCAGTGTAGAAAGCGGTGAACATAAAGATTTCATTCAATTATAGTATCCTTGTAACAAATGTGTATTTTTAGCAGAGTAAGATAAATGTCACTAGCACAATTTTCAGTCAAACTAAAATATAGAGAGAAAAAAGCGTGTAAACCGGTTTGCTGTTCTTCTTTTCTCCTACAGCCGAACTTGGTCTGGCCGTGAACACCTTGACACTTGTAATCCCTACTACTCTTGTTTAAATAAGTATATTGTGTATTTATTTGGCACTAATCCATTAATGAACTCCTTCTGTGCTCTCAAAAATTTTAAGTGTTTAAAACGAATTTTGGAATTCATACCGTCAACTATTGAGCACGAAGTAAAAGACACGAAAACACTCTACAAAAACACATATTAGTAAAATGTAATTTTAGAAGCAAGTGTAGACTTAATTCTTCAAACTTTGACAGATATATGAAGACGGTTTTCAATTTTATTTAAGTATTAACACACAAGTAATAGTTCCGTGAGCGAGGAAAATTTACAGCGTCTAGACTCAGGACGATTTTTCTTAGCTGCGGAGGCCGAAGGCTGGAGTTTCGCCGGTGAGTTGGAAATGAGCAAATCAAATTGACGGTATCACATCTGCAATAACTTTGACAAAGAGCTTAAGCCAACTCCCTTGACAACTACAACTTTCTGAAAAACCTCATTTACACTGAACATTTCACACGTGTTCCATTTACATTATTACATTATTTATTTTTATTTTATTGTTGTTTTTTTTTAAAAAAAAATCGCCCTTGGCACCCGCTGTTTTGTCGTTGCCGCTGTCATCAGCACCCGTTTGCGAACGCACTGCGTGTGTTCGCCTACGAGCAATATTAGCTTTCCCGCGGGGCACCTGACCGCCGCCGCCTCACCCTGGACGGACATTACCGACCGCAGATTGCGCCTCGTTCATCTTCATCAGCGACTCGACCACTCTCTCCAGCCACCCAAACTACAGCCTCTCCGCCGGCGGGGACGACTGCCTTGCTGCTGTTGTCTCAAGAACCCTCCCGCCTACAGGCTGGGAAACAACCTGAGCCTTGCACTGAAGCTCATACATTCACCGAGCAGCGAGCTTACTGCTCGGCCATTCCCTAACAGCTGATACCGGCAGACGTGATTGAGGGTATCAACCGCTGTCAACTGCAGTGCCTCTGATCAGGAGGTTCTAGGTTCGAGTCCCGACGGTAGCAGGATTATCGACACACTAGCTTGTCAGCTAGGTCGAATTCAGTCGCTGTCTGGAGAATTCTGGCGGCCGGTTGTTCTGATAGGTAATTTTCCGTGGTTCTCCGATCAATATCAGGCGAATGGCGGAGCAGCACCCTAAGAAACGGGCCACGGACCGCGCGTGATCTTTCCTTCCTCTTCTTTGTCCTATCCTCACCCCTTACTTACATGCACTACATTACCACATATTCCGGGAGAGCGCTTTGGAGCTTAAAGCTTGTCCTGGTCGAGCGGTGCCTCGCTGGTTGGAAACAGCTTTTTGGGGAAAATCAGAAAAACCGATGGTAGGTCGGCGCTGGATCTCATCATCCAGCGGGGGAAGATTAGTGCCATCCCCAGAGAAAAACATGCACTAAACTTGCGGGAATAATGACCCTTGACGCGCCCGGAATCACTAACAAACAAACCGAGCAGCCGATGCGTTCGGAATATGCTCCCTCCCTTTGATGTGCCCTAAAGACCTACACGTGATGGATAGGGTGAGCACCAAATGTTCGTCACTTGGCAAATAGCAAGCAACTCATCCACACTACTCGGATTGAGTGATTGATTTTTCGTGTTTCCGGGTGCGTCAACTGCTTTGGTCATTAGTCCCGTTAGTGTAGTGCATGTTTTTCCTCGGTAGATGGCTGTGATCATCCCCCGCTGGATGGTGATATCCGGCGCTGACCTACCGTCGGCTAGTGAGGTTTCCCCCTAACCAGGACCCTCCCACCAGCGGGGCACCGGCCCAGCCGGGACAAGCACTAAGCTCCCGACCGGTCTCCCAGTGTATGAGGTAGTGTAGCGCATGTTAGTGTGTGTGTGTGTGTGTGTGTGTGTAAGGGAAGAGGATAGGACAAGGAAGAGGAAGGAAAGATCGCGCGCGGTCCGTGGCCCGTTTGGTGGGGTACTGCTCCGGCATTCGCTTGGTGTTGATCGGAGAAACCACGGAAAACTACCGATCAGAGTAGCCGACCGCTAGAATTTTCCTCCACACAGCGACTCAATTCGACCTAGCTGGAGAGCTAGTTTCGAAAATCCTGCCGTTGTCAGGACTCGAACCTAGAACCTCCCGGTCAGAGGCGCTGCGGTGACATCAGTTGATGCACTGAGCTACCGCTCCCGGCCCCACACTACTCGGGGTTCGCCGAGCGGTCGCTCGCTACTCGCCTAATAACGAATGTGTGGAGTCTTAACCTTTTGCAGTCTACTCCTGCGATCTATTTCGTAGCTTAAACAGGTATTCGGTATTGCACCAAATAATGGCTCTGTATGGTGATGTAATCAATTTACATCGCCAACGATTGAAGAAAACAAAGAAATTACCACGGATGTAGTCAACTTCGCGGAAATAACTATACAATTTCCTAATGACACCTCCACTTTACTACGTTAAATGAGAAAAAGTGAGGTTGGGATCTGGGGCTTCAACTTGGCAATTCTCGATACTTTTCGGAAATCAAGGAGGATTCATCCGGGGGTTTGTGAGTATTATTATTTTAAAAGTGCCATTTTGTTTTTGTTTATTGATCACTATCTCTGATATCAATTTCATCTTCATAGCATATACAAGCGAAAATAAATCTCACACTCAATTTTGAGAGCAATAAAGTATCATTCGTTGTTTTATATGATTCATCAGTTTCACGAAGTTAATAACTGCACATCCAACAGCTGCGACACTTCTTCCCCACATCACCTCCTTTCGTCACAGTGTCTTCGCCAAGTACTCGCAAAACCTTTTTTTGACAGTATGACTGTGGTAACTCTTACCACAATTACCGTTCACATTATTCTCGCAGCCGTGCTGCAACATCACCTCCCCCAGGCTAATCCGTCAATTCAGTTCTTCCAAGAAGCAGTCTAGCATAGAATTTAGCGCAGATAATTTTGACAGGACGCTTCCTCCCTTTGAATTCCCCACACCATGATCACACTTCGCGCAGAATACTTCCCCTTCCTCTGGCAGGAAAATGAAATTCCCTGCTTGGCTACGATTCCGGAAATACATTGTAAGTGCTCAGGTGAGAGCAGTGAGATGGTTTGGGAGCTCCGAGTCACTCAGTTTTCGAGTTGTGTGGCCCTCGGTTGGGATCTGGGGCTTCAACTTGGCAATTCTCGATAATTTTTCGGAAATTAAGGAGGATTCATCTGGGGGTTTGTGACTAACTCAAACACGAGTCCTCAAACACGAGTCCAGTATCAACCTAGAAAGTTGGTAGCTACGTGCTGGTTGGGCGGTTCTGCCGCGGCGAAATTGGGGAGAGTTCCTGGGGGAGTTGTGTGTCAGCGTATCCGAATATGATTCACCAGTATCACGAAATTAACACCCACATCCGCCCATCCAATAGCCGCGACACTTCATCTTTGTGTCATCTCCTTTCGTCACAGGTTCGCATATGCCAGCCTGGCGGTGCATTGGTGCCATCTGGGGGGGATACGAATTGAGTTCGCTCTAGAGTAAGTAAATTCCTCGCTGGTATGTAATTAAGTGTACTGGTCCGACCGGCAGGTCATTCATGAGCACAATGGTCACACATACGATTACCCCGTCCCAGGATAAACATTTGGTACTCCGCGAAAGTTGGACTATTGCTATTTGTTGCATCTAAACCTTGATGCAACGCGTCTCCAAGCCCCTTAAGGGGCGTTGAGCGCTTTGCAGTGGGGAGTAATCCTCCATTAATGTGCTTTATTTCTGGAGTAATCCTCCGTTACAATAATCTTAAGTCAAGTCTCGTCACGTCGTAGTCAGTCAGTGCCTTTTATCCCTTCGGCCAGAGGCTCGACGACGTTAGATCCCGGGGTTCCTGTGTTATTGGTTTGCAGACAACAGGAAGCGGCGGGCAATGCAAGAGTGAGCAGTGGCGAGTTCTCCTCGAAAATGACCTTTAGCCGCTTAGATTTATGGTTCCTCAAGTTCAGCTGAAGCGGCTACGCAATCGAGGCGGTGCGATGCTCTTGACAGGCAATTGTGCGCGGATTGCTCTGAAACTGCGTTCGCCATATCCTGTGTCTAATCCTTTTTATTTCGTGGCCTATTAGCAGGCGACAATTTTGTTGGAAAAGAAATCTGTGGGAAGGTACTTAACGCAGATGTTCGATTCACACCGGAGATGCGCCCTTAGAAGCGTAATAAAAGCAACAAGAATTTCTAAAAATGGAACAGGCAGAGATAATGATGGCTAAAGCTCGGGAACCTTGTGGAAAATTAAACAATGCCTGATAAAGGAAGAAAAACCTTCTTCAGTAATCAGCAATAACGTATAAAGCAAAATAAACTGTGATAATAATAACAGTAATAATAATAACAACAACAATAACAATAAAAATGACAATAATAATAATAATAATAATAATAATAATAATAATAATAATAATAATAATAATAATAATAATAACTGAATTCCACTTTAATTATATGGACAATATTTTCCCTTTGTTCTCATTATTTGAGAATAATATTTCACGTAAAAATCTTAAAAAATGTATCTCAAATCATTATTCCTCACAAATTGTAAATGTAACAAAATTAATATTCTTGGAGTACATTGTTTTTAGTATTCATATTTCACTTATATTTTTTGGTAGGACAATACCTACAACTTCAGTAGGACAATAAAGAAGCTTAAGAACATACGCACACTTATATTTTTATTCCAAAAAAAAAGAGAAATATTCAGGATAAGAATGTAGAACATGAGTAATACATGGTAAAATAGATTAAAGCAAATGCAAACATAAGAAAATAAATATTACCCTCAAGTGAAATGAAAACGACAAAAATAATATTGAGAACGGATGTATACAAAGAAATTAATACAATAATAAATCAGAAAAAACAGTGTTATAGTTCAGCAAACTAACAACAAATACTATGCTACTTAGAAAGTTGCCTAAGTGAAAACCAAGTACTAAATCTATTAGCTCCCTTCAATACTCCACTTACTTATTAACCCGAATGAACTCTTCAGTTTTTTTCTTCTTGGCTGAGAACGGATCGGTTGGTTCTTCGATCATAAAAATGCCTCGATTGGTAAAACTGTTATGAATTGAACGAACCATAACAAATGGTAAATAACAAATCTATTACTTTGCACAGTTTGGTAACAAACAGAAGAGGAAAAAGAAAAATCTTCTATGAGATACTACTCGGAATGGATTCTACAGTATAGGGAGGAAAATTAAAACATAAGGAGACTTAAAAGAATTATTTGGGCACCGATCAGAAGAACAGATTAATTGATATAGTTTACTGGTCCATTCAAATGCTGAACTACGGTACATCGAGACCTCAATACGGCATCAGCTAGAGAAAAGATTCAAGAAACAAGTTTGAAATTCCTCCAAGGCCAAGAAATTCATCCCAACCAATAAGCTCTACACTTCATCGATACTAGAGAAGAAATATACCTCTCAATATAATTTTACCCCTTTCGCTTTAACACTTAACATACCCCCAAAAATCCATTCCGCCATTCTGTTATTCCTGTAAGAGCTTGCTTGTTATTGTGCTGTTAAGAAAGCCACGGAAAGTACTGAAAGGGTGACTCACGGGGACTTTCTGTTCTTTTGTTGTCAGTTAATTGTAAACAACTTTGTATTGTGTTTACTGATTATTTAAAGTATAAAATAGATATAAAATTTTCACATAGTAATACAACGAAAAAATGAAAACAGCGAGAACGAAAGAGGCGCTCTCTACCATCCAGGGAAACCTCCTCTACAAGAATCATCCACCTGTTCTTCCGAAGATTCTGAAGAACGACGCAGGAAAACGCACACACACACACCCCTTTCCCGCCGAGGGCTCTAATAGTCAAAGCGGGAGCAAGTCGTCCTGAGGTCGATGCGGCTTTGTTCCTACCCTTCTCCTTCATCCCTCCTCTTCCCACCAGGCGAGATGTCACTTGAAGCGAAGTTCAGTTTTTTTCAACCGCCGGCGCTCATCACAATTACAAACTCCGACGGAGAACGCAGCACCTTAACCGGCGCTCCGCGATCTCACGGTCACGTCTCTGAGTGGGTCGTCTGGAGGTCCTGACTGCGCGGCGACACTCTTCGCAGCTAATGTGAGACAACATCAAGGTCTACTAGTATTTGATTATTATAGCACAATAACATGTGGCTACATTAGGGTCTCTAGCATTAGCTTATTGTAGCACATTAACATGTGGCTACATCAAGGTCTCTAGCATTTGCTTATTGTAGCACATTAACATGTGGCTACATCAAGGTCTCTAGCATTTGCTTCTTGTAGCACATTAACATGCGGCTACATCAAGGTCTCTAGCATTAGCTTATTGTAGCACATTAACAAGTGGCTAAATCAAGGTCTCTAGCATTTGCTTATTGTAGCACATTAATATGTGGCTACATCAAGGTCTCTAGCATTTGCTTATTGTACCACATTAACATGTGGCTACATCAAGGTCTCTAGCATTTGCTTATTGTAGCACATTAACATGTGGCTACATCAAGGTCTCTAGCATTAGCTTATTGTAGCACATTAACATGTGGCTACTTCACGGTCTCTAGCATTTGCTTATTGTAGCACATTAACATGCGGCTACATCAAGGTCTCTAGCATTAGCTTATTGTAGCACATTAACATGTGGCTAAATCAAGGTCTCTAGCATTTGCTTATTGTAGCACATTAATATGTGGCTACATCAAGGTCTCTAGCATTTGCTTATTGTACCACATTAACATGTGGCTACATCAAGGTCTCTAGCATTTGCTTATTGTAGCACATTAACATGTGGCTACATCAAGGTCTCTAGCATTAGCTTCTTGTAGCATATTAACATCTGGCTACATCAAGGTCTCTAGCATTTGCTTCTTGTAGCACATTAACATGTGGCTACATCAAGGTCTCTAGCATTTGCTTATCGTAGCACATTAACATGTGGCTACATCTAGGTCTCTAGCATTTGCTTCTTGTAGCACATTAACATGTGGCTACATCTAGGTCTCTAGCATTTGCTTATTGAAGCACATTAACATGTGGCTACTGAAGGTCTCTAACATTTGTTTGGGTCACTCAAAAACCGTTTGAATACCTTCTCTCAAATTTCAGTAAATGGTGTCCAACATTTGGTAGTTCGAGAGCATTGGTTTACGTCAATCGAAAAACATGTAAGGAGATTTATGATATAAATAAACGATTAACTAGTAATAATTATCAAGTTTGAATTATTCATTTTATTATTACTTCTTAATATTTAAAAATATAATATTGACAATACATTTTCTCAAAGATCTTTACAGGAAATGTACAGGTATTGTTGATTATTACCTTTTGGAGGTTAAACATCATATTGCGTTTGAAATCCCTTCTTAGAAGGGAATTTATTAAATTCGAGAAAATTATGTCCCTTGTTGATAGTACAACATATAATATTTTTACTATAATTCTTATAATTACTATTTTTATTAAAGTTATTTTTCAGAAACGAATTATTAATTATATATTCCTTGCTTATTTCCGCAAATGGTATTACACTTTTATAAGATGTAATCCTAACACCAATATATTTGTTTATATCCACATTTCATTTGCTCTGCAGTCCGAGCATATGTTTATATATTAAAGTGAATCAAGGGTTAACACGCGTTGGCTAGCATTAACGTCCTCTGTCCGCTAGGTAACGACGGACGCATTTTAACAAACGTCATTGGACGCTCGTGTGCCGCTATCCATATACTTCAAAATTGTATCCATACAATTTTGAATAAATTTAGTAATTTAGTATCCTAATTTCAAAGATTTAAAGTGTTTTTTAAGCAAGGTTTAAAGCAATTTTTTCAAGCCTGAGTCTAGATAATGACATGTCAGTATCCTCGGCAAAACACCATACGATGCCGCGTCGTCAAAGACTACAGGGAGAATTCAGGGTGTGAAAGCTCATAGTGGTCTGGCTTGTTTCTGAAAAGAAAAAAAAAGAAGTTACATAACAAAGTTTTTTAATGCATCTATTTTACAAGAATGAAGCCAAGACGCGCGATTCGATCGATATTCCAGAAGATAAAAGGCCCACCCGGCTGACTCCAGGAGATCGCTATCGGAAAGAATATTAATTCCGGGCGTCTCCGGCGGCAGACTGCTCTTCTGTTTAAACCTCCGGAGAGCTGCGAGGCGCGGAAATACCCCGAAGCGATTTCGCTGCAGAGGCGCGTGGCGTCCTACGGAGAGACTGGTTAAATCGGCGCCGCCGGGGCGTCGCGACGGCAGAAGTGGCGTCGGATACGACGATCGTCCGATTTGCAAACTTAAACGAACGGTTTTCGCTTAGAACAAGTCGTGGCAAAATCATACCGAAACTAATCATACTTTGTGAACCTCCTACAAAGTGCATTCAGAAAGAAAACGCTAAAGTAGATGTGAGAATATAAAATACTCTTTTGACATAATATTGAACGTTCTATTCAATATAGCATATACATAGATACCGACCACATTGTTATCGATACAATAAATACTAAGCAAAGAAATTCTTCATACGACATTAAGCAAAATGAATAAAATGGAGTTGATCATGCTAGGATTGTATTCATTTCCTCTACAATGTGCACGATGAAAGATTCTATAGAGTATTAAATGATAAATCGCAATTTATACTCTCACAAACTGCATTATTTTTCTAACAAAACACAAGAAGTACTTTGTATCTCGCTGCAGTACTTAATAATGTGCTATTCTCAGATGCATTGAAAGATGACAAGTCAACGTGAAAGCTTACAACTAATGAATTTGCACAGTTACTTTTTTTGTTTATGTTTACGTTTATCTTCACTATTTGGAATAATTGTTACAAATAGTAAAATGGCACCAATCTTTTATATTTACGTTAATTTTACGTTTAATTGTAAATCGATTTGAATAGAAACAGAAAAATAGCACTACTATTTTTGCGCGATAGGCCGTGTAGGCAATAAATTTGAAAACACACAATTGGAAAAATCCAAATGTTAAATGTAACAAAGTCTTACGAGTATTGAGATCTGTACACAAATATAAAACGTTTTTACTATTAATTATACAAAATATAAATCGTTGGTATACACGCAACTTCGAAGCACTCCGAAGTAGTCTCCCTAAGAAATTACCACACGCTGACTTTTCGCTGCCTGACGTCAAAGGAAAAAACAATTCTCAGAATGTGCCCGTGTCTCACGGGCCTCTCACGTCGCAACAAGCTGATCCATTTTTGCAGCGACGATGGTGTAACGGTTAGCGTATCGAGCTGTTATACCCAAGTTCGCGGGTTCAAACCCGATCGAAGCCGTGGATTTTCAAGCCAAAAAATCCTTCGTACGCCTTCCTACGGAGGGGAAGTAAAGCCGGCATTCCCATATTAGTAGATTTATTTCATGTAAAAGATCCTCAAGCCCTGAATACTCTGAGCTAAATTCAAATTGTCTGTTTCGTCGTCCAAGTAATACCTTCTTTTCCCCCTAGTAGGTGAAAGGAGCGTAACGAAATTTGCGTGGTCAGACGGAAAAACAGGCCTCATGGCCTGAGTCTCGCCACGTAAAATAAGGCGTGCGTTCGTTCGTTCATCCATCGACTGCTTCAGTAATTAGAATTGTAGATACCACAAGTAAGCGTAGATGCATGGATTTCCGTTCATCATGTTCCGGGTAAATTCCAAATTTAGTTCCACTAAATCACCAGGAAATGGAGGCCATGTCCTCCGATTCGCCTACACTTTGTAGACGTAAACACACGTTGATCTGCATTCAGTCTCTTGTAAATAACGATTCAGATCTAAAAATCGAATTCCACGACCTACAAAGGGCTTTCGCTGAGAAGCTCCAAATGCACACTTATAACTTCATCAAAAAGGGGAACACATGAAATACGCGAGACATAATGAACCCTCACGGGGGGCTAGTATTCATCAAAGCAGAACGAGGCAACCGTGACATAAATATCGGTAAATGAGCAGACCAGCCAATAAGGAGCTCGACAATTCTGCTAAACGGCGCCTCGCGATGACGGCGAGAACAGCGACGGGGGCGACGAAGACGCCGACGACGCCGCGACGAAAAACGTCACAAAAGACTTCCGGCGCGACGAGCGCAGCGGAAGGAAGCGGCGGAAAGTTGGCGGCCCTGCGTGGCGGCGGCGGGGGCGGCGGCGCCGGCGAAGGCGTCGGACTCGAGCTGCTAATTGATGAAGCTGCGCCATTAGCTGCGGTGCGTCGGGTGAGGGTGGAGCGGGGGTGGAGGGATGGGGAAGGGGGGGGGGGCGTTGCGGTGGCCGCGGGGATGCGCTTTGGGGGAGAAATACCGGGGCAAAGGGCAAGGGAAGGGGAAGGAGGAGAAGGAGGGGCGAAGGGCAAGGGCTGGGGGACTTGAGCTCACCGTAGGGCGCGACGCTTTCGAGGGCGACTGGAATGAAGACGCTTGGTATGCGCGGTGTCTCTCAATGTTCACTAAATTGGCCATTCAATGAAACATTTTTTTTAAAATATAGAGTGCTTCACCAATGAGGTGTTACTATTGTAATAGATATAAAAAATTACTCTTGTTTGGTTAGCATTTTCGGGTAAAAATGCAAAGTAATGTCTTGGCCAACAAGGTTTTTCCAAGATACGCGACTTAAGTTATCTTCTTCAGCTCTGGTATAAATTGTAAGATAAATATTAATAATAAATTTACTAATTATTTAAATATGATACACAAAAGACAGAACGTAAAAAGTAATTAGTAATTAACATTATCAAAAAGAATATCGGATAATAAAATTTTGCTAAAAAATTGTCATGTATATCAAATTTAGTAAGAATCAAATAGAATAAAATAATCTAATTGAGAAATGAATTTCAGTTCGATTACATTTCACTGAAAAATTAAATATTTTAATTTTTTAATGTTCGGTTAAAAAATTACCTTGAATGAAATCTAAAAATGATGGCAATCCTCTCAAATAGCAATGCTTCTAAAAACGAAATCTCGTATTTCAACTCGTACAGGAATGCAGATTTCATAGCCTTTATCAACTTTTTGATTTTCATTTTAATGATGAGTTACCCTATCATGTCGTCTGAAGCCAAGAACATGCGATTTACATGAAGACAGTAACAGTTGACGATGGCTAAACCCTCAAAATCTGCTAATCATTCATTGGAAATATTCCATGGAATTACTTGGAAAAGAGATTTTATGTGACATGTAGTTAACCAAGGATCGGTCTGTTAAAGAAATCAGTGAATAGCAAAATAGTACAGGTTAGTTGTGAGCGTATGGGAGTCTAGAGTTGCGAACATCTGAAGATATAATTTCGTTTCACAATTTGCTTGTAGTACGAAGTTATCGAGGGAGAAAATATGACATGCCAATCTTCTCAATACACTATCAGACAAATTTACATATCTTTTGAAGCATTAACACAATGATGGAAACCACGTATAAATTTCTTAGAAAATTGAGCGTGTAAGTTCTGCAAACACTAGAAAAGTGTTTGTCCTAACCATATAAATGTAACGGCTGAGTTACCTCAGAGTCAGCATTACCGTTATTTATGCAGAGATTCGGATCGAGAGGTCGAAGGATTTGAGTTCCACCGATGTCTGACATTTTAGGTAGAGATCAGCCGCTGTCTGAAAGAGAATTCTAGCAACGTACTGATCTTATAGGTAGTTTTCAGTAGTTTCTCCGATCAACACCAGGTTTGTACCGGCAGGAGTGGTGCCAAGCTGAGGAAGACACCTGAATGGAGTTATCCGCAGCAACGGACCTGTAGGTCCGCACCAGATCTCACCATCCAACGACGGAGGAACTCCACAAACTTACGGGATAAAACATTCACTACACTAACGAGACTAATGACCTTGACGTGCTGTAAACACTATTAATGTATCAAATCAAAAAACTACGGAAAAGGCTTTGCTTTTTTCGAAATATTTACTCTGAAAATAAATATTTCTCGAAAGTTCAAAAGCAGAGAGGCAGAAGAAAGGTTGCTTTAGGAGAAATATTTAGAATTACTTCTCCTGCGATGCCTGGATAAATAATCAGAAAGAAGATGCGGTTTTCAAACGCATGCTATCCATGTAAATACCCATGGAGGTCACTGTCCTTGAAGCTTTCGCTTCAACACAAAGTTAGAATCGATTTTCTTTAAACGGGTTCCTCAATATTTGCTTCTGCGGCAGGGTTTTGAATGGTGTACATTAAGAAAATTAAATTGTAAGATTTCGAAGTTGTATTTGCCATTTCGAAGCTTATTCTCAAATGTAGTTTCTAAGATTTAAGTACCAAAGACTTCCTTCTCTTTCCTAAGATTTTCTTAGCGAGAAAATCGTTTATTTAAAATTCTATATTTTAAACAGTCTAGTAGGTATTAATGTTGGGATACTAGATAACGTATTAATTTTCTGTTCAGCTATGGTAATCCGGGTTTTCTATTGAATATATATTTATCCATCACTAGGAATTTCTGTTTAGAAACTCTACAGAATTTATTTCACACGTCTTCATTTACATATTAGAGACATTTGAGTATTTTTTTGTGGGATTTTCAGGGCGAATAGGCAATTCATGCATATGAAGAAATGGAGAAATAGTAATTTTGTCGCACAATTAATTTTGTTCCTTTAATTCATAAAAATCATGCTTATTTTACGCTGAAAGAGAAAAAAGGCAAAACTCAAAATATACCCCAAAAAGTATGTGTATTCCTCAGTTACATTATTCAGTACATTCCAGTTGTTCTGAAAGTTCATTTCGCTTACTCTTGGCGCTCCGATTTCTCGGCGTGTTGAGCGGGTGACACGCCGGGGGAGGTAAGGGGCGAGGCGACCGAAAGGAATCCGCGGTGAGCCCAACAGTGACGTGGCGGGGGTGGGAGGAGCTGAAAGGTGGCAGATTCAAGCCGCGGGAGCGACCGTCGCGAGTCGGAGACGGGGGCATAGCGCGGCGCGAGGTGGCGCGGGGCAGGGCGGGAGGCGCGGGGCGTCGTCGGGAACCTAGACACATGTCTCGCCCTGGAATGCGGGCGGGCGTCGCGACGCGAGGGCGGAGCCGCGCCCGAGGGGCTGGACGGAGGTAGGCGGGGCTCGGTGGGCGGGGTTGGTGGCGCTGGGGAGAGGAAGCGGCGGCAGGAGCTGGAAGCATATGAAAGGCACTCGGTAGGGAGGGAAACCCTGGGCGGGATTCAGAGGTGTGGGCGGGGATAGGGGAACGGGGTTGGTGGCTCTGGGAAGAGGAGGGCGCGAGAGGAGTTGGAGGCCTCTGGAAAGCACTCGGATGGGAGGAGTTGAAAGGGATTCGGAGGGTTGGGAAGAGGTAGGATGAGAGGGAAGGAGCAGAGCTAATAGAAGCTGGAAGCTCCAGAAGGCGTACGGAGAGGTGTGAAGATTTGGAAGGAAGGTGGTGGTGAACAGGTGCCGAAGTGGTTGGGACTAGCTGAGGCAGACCTGAAAGGGTTAGGGAGACAGAAATTTGGATTGGTCGAGACGGAAGTGCGGCAGAGAAAAACGGACCAGTGCCGGGCGAGGCGAGTATTGAGATTGATTGATTGTTAGTGATTCTGTGCGGGTCAACTACAAGTGTCATTAGTCCCGTAAGTGTAGTACATGTTTTTCATTGGGAGTTGGCGGTGTTCTTTCCCCGCAGAATAGCGAGATCCAGCGCCGACCTACGGTTGACTAGCGGGGTTTTCTTCAACCAGGTATCTCCCACCAGCGGGGCATCACCCCAGCCGCGACAAGCTCTAAGTTCGCGAACGGTCTCCTAGCGTGTGTGATAGTGTAGTGCTTGATAGTGTAAGTGAGTGTGTGAAAGGGGAGAGAACAGAACGAGGCAGGAAAGATCGCGCGCGATTCCTGACCTGTTTGTTAGGGTACTGCTCCGATATTCGCCTGGTGTTGATCGGCGAAACCACGGAAAACTACCGATCAGAGCGGCCGGCCGCTAGAATTCTCCTCCAGACAGCGACTGAAATCGACCTAGCTGACAAGCTAGTGTTGAAAATCCTGCCACCATCGGTCCTCGGAACTAGGAGTTCCCTGGTCAGAGGGCAAATTTGGAACTGAGAAGAGAGATTGACTGTTCATCGGTATGTGATTGAAGGGCATCGTTATGTGAAGCCGGTGTGGGGCACGTCGTGATATGTTCGCCTAATTCTGAGTGTGGCGTGGCTTAGTGGTAGCGAAATGGAGGTACAGACAAAAACTCTATTTACAAATTATTTATTTACATTTTTATAACTATGTACAGCTAAGAGGTTATGCTCGCTATCTACGTCCGTTACTCTCACGCAAACTGCTCCTCATCCGCTCTCTAGTACATCCTCCACCCAGACGCTTCACCGCGCCTCTACCTGGACACCCAGTGCAACGCACTCGCGGTGTCACGATGAATACATGTCCGCCTTCCAGGCCAGCAGTTTTGACCGCACTCAATGCACTCTGAGAGCAAAGTCCTTCTGCATCCTGGTATGTCTGCTCACTTATTTTTGGCGGTCACGTGATCGCCTTAACCTCCTTGAGGGGTGAAGATGGCCGAACACACGCCTTCGGGGGATCACTCTCCCCTGCCCTGCTCGCCCTCCCCCTGAGGGAGGGGGGTCACTCTCCTCTGCAGCTGATCCTGTTTTTGCGCCGCACTTCGTTCCCATGTGGCAACCAGCATTCCAACGCCCTTGTTCTAACCTGTGGAACACATCGCCCAAAGCTCAACACAGGAGGAAAACACTTTCAAAAGGGAAAATATGATTGTTGAAACTTCTACTATAAAACAATAACAAAGACCATAAAATGAAGTGAAGGAAGGAAACTGATAGGAAAAGGTAAAATGTACAGGCAAGAATAAGAGAATTGAGGTATATGCAAAAAAAAGAAGAAAAAGAAAGTGGAAAGCAAGATCGAAAACAATTGAGTAAATGTGATTTTCCTGTAGTTTGTCTCTATATTTGTACGGATCTCTCCACAATTTTTGGTTACTGAATCGAAATACAATACGATAGATATAAAGAAAAGCAGAGCTTAAGACGTGGGCACCCTTACAAAGTTTTTAAAACGAAATCAAAAACGAAAAACTTAAAAAGATACCCGCCTCAGGAATTAAGATTCACGTCTTAACCATAATTTCTTCAATATTGCGTGTACAAACACCTCACGCAATTCCTCAAGCTCTTCTCTTGCGAAAATCTCGGAGGATTTTCATTTACACCGGCCAGAGACCTATTGTCACCACGCGAGCCCGCCTGTGGGAGACGCCTCCCGCCGCCGCCGCCGCCACCGCCACCGCCACCGCCACCGCCACCGCCACCGCCACCATCGCCGCCACCGCCACCGCCACCGCCCCCACCGCCACCGCCGCCGCCCCCGCCGCCGCCGCCGCCCCCGCCACCGCAGCGGGGCCGCGCCCCATCACGAAAGCGAGAGAAGGTGCCAGCGCGGACAAAAATGTTACGAACAGCTGTCTAAACAGCTGTCGCAACTTAAAACTCCCGGTACTACTCCTTCCCGGGAAAGACGGGGGGAAATGCGACGCTACCGAGCGCGCATCGTCGGTTCGCAACAGCAAATAAAGAAAACGAAAAAAACATTTCCCCTCTCTCCCTCCGTCTCTCTTTCTCCTCGTGAAATGTTTGGAGACAATTTAAAGTTACTGCCGGTGCGGACAAGCGTCCGCGAAGAAACTTATCCACTTAGGTAGCGCGACACGGAAAAGATTCTAAATGAAATAATTATTTAAAAACTCGACGAAACGCAAGACTGAGACGGAGTAGCGGTGGGTAGGCGGGGGTGCACAGCAAAGTGGAGGGGAGGAGGAGGCAGAAGGAGGGGCACGAAGGGAGTAAAGGAGACGGCAATCAGAGTGACAAAGGGAAGACGGGCTGAGGAAGGGGCGTGATCGCCAGTCTTGCTGGATGAGACGGTTGGATTACCCTTCTGGCCTCAGAGAGTAGAGGGAAACGCAAGCGGAGGACCGGATATAAAGAGAACAAGTAATGAAGAGGGGCGGGAAGAATAGATAAGAAGAAGTAAAACGGATTTGGTAGAAGAGAGAAGGTCAAATGACCTCCAGTAAAGAATTGAAAACGTGAGGTCTAATATTCTATGCCATATTTACATATATTTCTAAGGAATTTAAAAAAGTTGGAAATTCATAATTATTGCAGTACAAGATTGATATTACCCATTAAGAATTTTTATCCTGTAATTAAGTGAATAAATATTACAGAAATAGGGATCACACTCAAACCGATAAGCAAAGGTTGATGATTATAACAGGAAAGTAAAATGTATAAGAAGTAGGACATGGAAACAAGGAAGTCTAGTTAGATTGACTAGTGTCATCTTCGTAATACTAGTGTGCAAAACGATAAAAACTTCGTTGGACAATATGAGACAAAATGTTTTTGCACTAAAGACATAAAACAGATAAGATGACAAAGTCAAACCATAATGTTCAGATGAGTTATAGGAAAGCACGGTCATTTCTGTCACGTAAAATGGGAGGACGGCATCAAAGGAAATGAGTAGCTCCGTGGAAATAAGAAAGAAGAGAGAAGAGAAGAAGAAGAAAAAAGAAAAGAATAAACACAAATGTGACCTCATTGAGATCAAGGGCAACGGCATGAAACTAGATGAGGTGGATCAAAACGAGACAAAATGAGAAGGTACGAAACAAGAAAAAGCGAGACAAAATCAAAAGACCAATTAAGCAAAAAAGAAACTAGGTATAGTGAAACCAGACAAAACGAGTGGGTATTTTCGTACGCGTCCTCTATTATAGTCATTTGTCCTGTGGGTGAAGTACATGTTAAAGCCGTTAATTCACTGTATTCCTCCCCCAACCGAAATCACAATAAGGATACCAAATGAAATTGAGTCAAGGATTGCGCCCCTCACTGGCCTGTTTGTGGTAGTTCTCCTACATTCGTCTGATATTGTTAGAGGAACCATAGAAAACTACTGATCAGAGCGGCTGGTCGAGAAAAGAGGCGATACGAAAAGAGGCGATACGAAAAGAGGCGATACGAAAAGAGGCGATACGAAAAGAGGCGATACGAAAAGAGGCGATACGAAAAGAGGCGATACGAAAAGAGGCGATACGAAAAGAGGCGATACGAAAAGAGGCGATACGAAAAGAGGCGAGACGAAAAGAGGCGATACGAAAAGAGGCGATACGAAAAGAGGCGATACGAAAAGAGGCGATACGAAAAGAGGCGATACGAAAAGAGGCGATACGAAAAGAGGCGGTACGAAAAGAGGCGGTACGAAAAGAGGCGGTACGAAAAGAGGCGGTACGAAAAGAGCCGGTACGAAAAGAGCCGGTACAAAAAGAGATAGAACGAAACGAGGTGGAACAAAAAGAGGCAGTCTAAAAAGAGGCGGTACGAAAAGAGGGTACGAAATAGGCAGTACGAAAAGAGGTGGTTTGAAAAGAGACGAAAGCTAAAAGAGGCGAAACGAAAAAGTGCGAAATAAGGAAGAGGCGAAACGAGAAAAAGAGACGAGAGGAAAGGAGACGAGTTCGGGGAAGAGCGGGTGGGGTGGGGGTCAGGCGAAGGCATTTCCAAGAGCGGCGGCGCGGCGTGGGGGTGGGGTGGAAGGGGGAAGGAGGGAGGGGGCATGCTAATGGCGTTACGTCTTGGCAAGGCGCTCGGGGCGGGGTTCGAGGGAGAGGAGGGGCGGGGCGCGTGCGTTGGGGAGAGGAAGGGCCTAATGCGGGAGACAGGCGTTAATCCCAGGCCGGCTGTAATGGACAGGCCGCGGGGAAAATGCGAAGTCGCGGCGCGGGAGGTGGGGGGAGGGGAGAGGTGAATGAGGATGGGAAGGGGAGGGGCAAGTTTGGGGTCGTCGTAGCGTGGCGGGACAAGTGTTGGTGGGACGCTCTCTTCTCGTGTGGCTGCTAATCAGGGTGGCCTGCCCGCGCGTCTGCACTTGCGTTTGCGACTGCGGATGCGGACGCTAATGCGACTGCGCTTGGACTTCGGTTGCGGTTGCGACTGCGATGTCTACTGGAGTGTGAGAATGTGAATGTGTGAGTGTAAATGTGAATGTGTGAGTGTGAGTGTGTGTGTGAGTGTAAATGTGAATGTGTGAGTGTGTGTGAATGTAAATGTGAATGTGTGAGTGTGTGTGAATGTAAATGTGAATGTGCGAGCATGTGAATGTAAATGTGAATGTGCGACCGTGTGAATGTAAATGTGAATGTGTGAATGTAAATGTGAATGTGTGAGTGTAAATGTGAATGTGTGAGTGTAAATGTGAATGTGTGAGAGTATGTGAGTGTAAATGTGAATATAATTGTAAATGTGTGAGTGTAAGTGTAAATGGTGAATGTGAATGTATGAGTGCAACTGTAAGCGAGAGAGTGAGAGTAAACGGGAGTGTGTGAGAGCGTGAGTGTAAATTTGAGAGTAAGTGTGAGTGAGTGTGAATGTGTGAGTGTAAGTGCGTGGGTGAGAATGTGCGAGTGTGTTAGTGTGCGTGTGAGTAAGAGTGTGGGTGAGGGTGTGGACTGCGGATGTGACTGCGACTCTGACTACGAGTGCGGTTGTGAATGTGGGAGTGAGTGCGACTGTGACTCCAGTTAACACTGCTATACTGCTTTAGGTCTTGCGACTGCCATTGCGAGTATGGTCACGACACGTCCGAACACGACCGATCAGTCCATACGCGCAGGAAAACAGATCTCCGTATTATATATTCAGAAGGTACGTTTTTCGAAAGGTAAATCAATCTGACAAGTAGATAAAGTTAACGATATAGAGTGAATAATAATGCAACAAGAATTAAATTTATTTAATTCGCTCGGTAGCACCGTCACGAAGCTACCGTGCAGACCGCAAATTGCTAATGAATCGACCGAGATCTGAAGCTCTGTTCTCGAGAGGTGAAAAGTTAGCGTTTCGGTGCCCAAATCACACGACAGAAGCGCATGAAGAAGAAAAAGACGAAGAGTAGGATGCAAAAAGACCGACGGTGAGCCACGAGCTGCGCGCACTAGTCACCGCAGGAGGAACCTAGCGGACAGCAGGGCCGGCGTCGGTCGCGTGCGGCGCGTGCAGTGCAGGGGCGGGGACGTGGCGGTGGCGGGTCGGAGGCGGGGGCGGCGCGGGAAATGGGCAGTGGCGAGTGGTGATCGCGTGGAGGGCAAGGGCGAGGACGGTTCAGGGGTGGTGTGGGGTCGGGGCGGGGGTCGTAGCGGGGCTTGGCGGAGAGGAGGGCTTTGCGGAGAGGAAGGCGGGCCGGGGCGGGGCAAAGGCTGGGCGGTGCAGGGTCGGGGCGGAGGCGGGGCGGGGCGGTGTCGGGGACGGCGCGGGGAATGGGCAGTGGAGATGGGTGGTGCGGGGTGGGGACGGTTCAGGGATGGTGTAGGGTCGGGGTGGGGGTCGTAGCGGGGATTAGCGGAGAGGAGGGCGGGGCGGGGCAAAGACCGGGCGGGGCGGGTGGGGGGCGGGGGCCGGGGCGGGCGTGGAGTTGGGCGGCGACCGCTGCGGCGGCGGGTGCCAGGCCGGCCAGGGGTTAATGCAGTCGCGGACTTACCGAGGGGAATTTGTTTATGTTACGAGGCCGCGCGAGGGTGCGGGTAAGAGGTCGCCCTAGGGAGAGGTGTGGGAGAGGACGTGCGGGGGAGGTGCGTGGCGAACGGATTCCGCCACGCTTCGCTGCCCGCCCATCTGCGCCCCGCCCTGGGGGCGATGGCGCCTAGCGAGACGGGCAGGGTAGTGTGTACATCACTGCCGGAGAGTGGTGACGGGGATGGTTGAGATGGACCCGAGAGAAGTATAAATGCGTACGAAATGGGTGAGAATAGGACAAGGAAGAGGAAGGGAAGATCGCGCGCGGTTCGTGGCCCGTTTTTTACGGTACTGCTCCGACATTCGCCTGGTGTTGATTGGAGAAACCACAGAAAACTACCCAGCATAATCGGCCGCTAAAATTCTCTCCCAGACAGCGGCTGAACTCCACTTAGATTTAGCTACTTTCGGAAATCTTCCTACCGTCAGGACTCAAGCCCTAGGACGTCCTAGTCAAAGGCACTGCAGTGACATCGTTTGATGAACCTGAAGCGGGTGGGTGGAGGGAAAACTAGAGACAAGATGATGTGAGTTGAAGTGGAGTATTGGGGCAAGGCTGCGCTGGACAGAGCCTGACATTGCACACCGAGGAGGTGCCGGTACCAGCGAGAATGAAAGGCGGCGAAAAGCAGAGAATGGATTTACTGAAGTGCTTAAGGCGTGTGCCGGGATGATCCCGTGTTTTGCACTCCCAGTCATAAACGTACAGCTCGTCCTCCCTCTTAGTATCTCTCCTTTCTTCTTTCTCTTTTGGATTTTCTTCTTAATTTTCATTTATGTTTCCCTTGTCTTTCACTTCTGTGTACTGATAATGTTCGACCGTCAGTCGTCATTCTGATTGAGATTTTCTGGGTTTACTCAATCACTGAAGGCGTATGCCGGGATGCCTAGTTTTGCTCTCCGAGACAAATGTTCTGGCTACCCACCCCTTCATGTTTATACTCTGTATTCATGTATATTTAGTGGTTAGGTGGAAGATGCCTATGGCCAGAGCCTCACCATTAATAATAATAATAATAATAATAATAATAATAATAACAATAATAATAATAATAACAATAACAATAATAATAACAATAACAATAATAATAATAACAATAATAATAATAACAATAATAATAATAATAATAATTATTATTATTATTATTATTATTATTATTATTATTATTATTATGGGGCAGGGTAGGAGCGAGGAATGGCGGGACGAGCAAAGTAGATGCGCTGGGGGAAGACGCTAGAGAGGGGGGCTAGGGAGAGGATGGAGATGAGAATTTTGATAGGCGCGGAGGGAGATGAGAGAGAGAGCAGAGGCGGATCTCTTTCGCGCTCTAGTTTAAATTTATACTTAAATAATTAAAAATTATACTTAACTAATTTTTCCACAGGGCGAGGAAACAAAAACACTTCGGAGGAATCATTCGATGTTTGATAATGTTTGGAGGAAGGAATGGAGAGGATATCTGTTCTTAATTCTGGTTTTGTAATTGGTATTTTTTCCCGAGTCTACAGTGAGTTGATGCCTTTATGAAGCATAAGTTTGTTTAAAACTGGTTTGATATGAATGTTATTTGGTTCGCTATTTCCCTTATATTTGGATCATGATGTAGCTGTTCATTGATAATGAATCATGAAGCTCTTGTTACTCGTCTTTTATTTGTTTTGAAATACTTGCATTTCGCCCCCTCTATATTGTTCGTGCATTCGACCATCACAACCACTTTTTCTCGAAACAAAAAGGTCATGTAGGGTCGATTAGAAACACAGTTGAAATCACTTAGTAAATTTAAAATAACTGGCAGAGAAAACAGTACAGCGGTTTAAAAGTTCAAATTGACTCCTTTGAAATACTTTCAACGTCAACTTCTAGTACACAATAAAGCAATGTTGACTCTATTCTCTTGAATTATGCTTTGTAATTTCCCTTTCATCTGCTTTATGCTTCTAAATTGCTGACACACATTTTGTTTTCACAGCGCGTAACAAGACAAGAGTATTCTTTTTCTTACGCTTACCTTTCAAACGCTTTCCGTTCCGTGTTTTGTCTTCTCTTAAGAAAGTTATTTCAAAAAGCAATATTCTTTGTTGAACAGCCAATTATTAGCCCAGTATATACCAATTAATTGGATACCTCAAAGTTTTTCGTGACCCAATTTGATGACATAATATCGTAGAAATAAATGTTTAAAAACATTGATTTATTTCTCTTTGTTGTCATGCCTTGAAAATTCTTTACACTTGCATAGAAATATGTATGTAACTTTTCTATTATACAACACGCACACACACACACACGTACACACACTTTGTGTACAGATTTTAATATTTTCTAAAGCAATGAGGGTTCGAATTGAAAGGGATAACGAATAGGAATCCTACTGAGATGTTTACCTATACTGACAGTGGGCTCAGTAATGGCCTTTAAGAATGTACAGTCAAGTCGGTTATACTATGCAAAATAATTCCAAAGAAAGACTAGGTAATCATTTGTATGTTTAAACCTCTTATTACCATAATTATAAATATTGAAAATCGGGAAAGATGTCGCGTTATCAATTGTACTTCATTTAATCTCAAAGCAAATGATTCGGACATTTCAACTCACAACCTTTCTTTTGGGTATCCAATTACCGATTAAACAACTTTTCTTTGTCAAATTTTCTACGTATATACCAAGTACAAACCTATTTTCATCCTAACATCCACAGCCGTTCTTTTAGGCATAGACCTTGTGTCATGAATGAATATAGTAAACATTTATTGCTCATGTGATTATCATCAGTGCGTTTAGGCAACACAGTTTGCACGCCGGCAGACAATCCAGGTTTGTGTGCAGCGAGGAACTTATTGGCGATGCAAAATGATTGCCGTGTCTGCAGCTAGTCCTCTTCTGCTTCATAAAGGTCAAACCTCTCGCTGAATCAAACAAATAGTGTTTATGAAGCACACAGAATCAAGTTTTGTTTATCAAATGAAAACAGTATCATCACAAGATAGCGGCCAGCGTAGTTGACAGAAGGGAGTCTGATGAAGCAGCATAAAGCAACATGGCAACTAGGCGCTCTTATACACATCGTCTACTCGACATTTTGACATTGCAACGTACCCAAAATTCGAGACACTGGTATACTCAAATTATTGGTAGTTCTGTCTTACGCAGAAAGCGCTCATCGACCAAGATTTCCACATAGAAAAAAAATCGCGATGCGAGCATTATCATAATGCCATTTAAGGGAAAATGAGGATTAATCGCGTGCTTCTCTTAATTAATAAATTATTATATTATTAATATTATTATTGTTATTATTATTGTTATTATTATTATTATTATTATTATTATTATTATTATTATTATTATTATTATTATTATTATTATTATTATTATTATTATTAGCGTATCGGCCATTTCTGACCAAGCTACACGTTCTCTTCCGAAGTCCAGTCATATTCTATCCTGGAGAGAGACTTCTGTAATTATGGGGCTCAGTTTTTCAGCTGTATCCCTTCGTAAGACAATTTTGTTCTGCCTTAAATTATGAAATATGAGGTGGTAGGATGATGATGATGATGAAGAGCGATGAGAGGTTATCGTGGCCTTTTTTAACCGTCTCAGTATTCGCCTGTATGACCACGGGAAACCATGAAAACACCAGTCAGGATGGCCGGTCCGGGGATCGAACCTGGGCCTCCCGACGGCGAAGTCAGAGCGCTACGCACAGAGCCACTTTTCTCAGTTATTATTATTATTATTATTATTATTATTATTATTATTATTATTATTATTATTATTATTATTGTTATTATTGTTATTTATATGATCCATTCACATGCGAACTTCAACTTCGAACAGAAGGAGAAACTGTTCAACCTCTTCAGGCACTTCCTTTCCTAAGTTCTTGACAGTTTCTGAGATTCATCAGAGGGAGACTTAAATCTTTTTAACACGCCATAAAAATGAATAAATCATTTTTAACGGCAAGAAACACTACAATCCATCAAGCCATGAAATACGCTATAGTTTTCCTGCCAACAAATGAACTGGAGCAATAGTCGTAAAGGAATTCATAAAATCAAGCAACATGAGAAACAGATAGTAGATTTCTCAGAATCTATGCAATATAAGGAAGTATTCTCAACCGGAATAGCGATCGGATCGAAATTTCAAAAATTATAATAAGGCTGCGTTAATGTAAGTGCAATTAACAGATATTATATGAATATTTTATTAAAAATTATTTATTATTTATTTATTATTATTAAAATAGTTGCCAACATATTTTATTCTGAGTTGGTAACAATACGTTCCGCCTTTCGAAAACTGCAGAAATTGTACTGCATTTTCTGTTAATAAAATTAAAATATAGTGTTATTTCATTTTGCATTAATAGATTTTACGATATTAGAATGTAGTTTATACAGGCAATTTAATATAATATCAGATTTATTTTGTGAAAAGTTATGAACTACAATATTACTCGCGTTAATGACATAAAAAAATCAACTATTTTTATAAAAAACTAAAATTAATGGGTCCATGTTTCTCGCTCATTTGTGTCGTTTCAGCATTGACAAATGAAAATAAAGAAATAATCACAAAAAGCAATGAGACGGGAAAACAAACAGATCAAAGAAAAGATATAGGCACCTGTTCAACGCTTTATCGCGCATCAGAACAGTTCTATTCACTAAAAAGGGAACTACTTCCTCTACTTCGCGCACTCGCTCACGTTTTACGACCTTGTTCGTCTCGAAAAAAAAAGTGCAGAAATCAGTCTTCTCAACGCCACACTGCCCGACGCAGTAGACTGCAGTGGGCCTAAAGCACGAAAGCATCTTCGCAAAATGTCTGCTTCTATAAATTGCGTTAATCATATGATTACATATGCAAGTATGATTATATTATTTAATTGACGACCAACTTATACGGACAGTCCTTAACTAATGGCTACGTACCAAATTAACAATAAATCATTTCGTGTAACGACTATTGTTAGTAGACCTTTTCTGGTAATACTCTAAAATTGTTTCGAAAGGAAAATTATAAAATAATTTGTATGGAAACGGATTTATATTGTATAACTAACGTTTTGTAACAATTTTGGGCTTACCATACACAATAGTAGAGTGTAATGATTTGTTAGGTATGTAACCGTTAGTTGGGAACCTTCTTTATAAATTTGTCTGTTAATAAAATAATCCTGTTATCTGAATTATTTCATGAAAATTATAGACTCTCAATAGCCATTGTACAAAAAGGTTTTGAGAGTCTTTTGCCGAGACCGGTAGGTCAAGGCGCAAAATCAATTCAGATCATGCACGAAACAACAATTTCGCCACGCAATATAAACAATTTTATAAAAAGTCTACCAGCATATTAAAAATGATCCTCAATAAATCATTGTGTGTTTGATCTCTAATATTCATGGTTACAGAAATAAAACGTTATTCGTTCACCATGTTCCCACATTTATTTTCTATTTTCTTGTATTGTGACTTCATCATCCAAATATGTCTTTATTTGACCACGGACAAAACGTTTTTCAGGAAAACGGGCATCTCTTAGGAAAATACCAACTACACACGAAAGATGGTTCACAAAATCCATTAATTTTTATATATTCATAAAATTACATGATTTGGAGCTAAAGAGAAGAATGTATTTCTTTGCAATGTATGGCTTTGCTTTGCTTTCACACTATGTGAAACTTCGAAGGAATACTCTTCTATAGTGTCTTGCACATCGTCTTCCTTTGGCAGGTATTTCCAGACCAGCAAAAGAACTGATGCCCAAATCTTAATTTGAAAGAATGACAAGAATTGTGAGTAAAAAATAGATTGGTATAAAAATATATAAAAACATAATTATTCAGTAATAATCTAATTAGTTCATGGTGTTGTGTCCGTAAAACCCTGATCTGTTCTGTTACGAAGTAGCAATTTATTCGTGTAATTAGAATTAGAGAAAAGGTTCTTTAAACAATGCTACTTCTAACATGGAGAAGAAATATCCCTCCAGCTCCCCAGTTTAGTTTTTTTTTCGGTCCACGTCCGCGTTTCAGACCAACGTGCGTGCAGCGAGGAGCAAGGCAGAGCGGAGCGGAGCGCGTAGCAAGAAACAATCCCCTTGGCACCGAGGTCCCTAAAGCCGTCATTGCGAAACGGAGTGCGGACAATTCACGTAGCGGCTGCTGCCGCCGCCTCTCCGGCGGTCGTATTTCTCCGAGACGCTATCTGACAACCGCCCGCCCGCACGCGTTCCCGCCCGCCCGCCTGCCCGACGCTCCAGCACGTAATGAACCCGTGAGGCGACGAACGCGTACAAGACGGCGGCGGCGGCGGTGGTGGTGGTGGTGGTGGTGGTGGTGGTGGTGGTGGTGGTGGCGGCGGTGGCGGTGGCGGTGGCGGTGGCGGTGGCGGTGGCGGTGGCGGCGGCGGCGGCGGTGGCGGTGGCGGTGGTGGGGGCGGTGGCGGGGGCGGGGGCGGGGGCGGGGGCGGGGGCGGGGGCGGGGCGGTAAGCGGACCGGGCGGTAAGCGGACCGACGGAAAGCAAAAGAATGGCTGGCGACGTGCTTGAGGAGGAGGGGTTAGGTTGACAACGATTTTAGGTGGCGGTGTCGACGGATATAGCAAGTATCATGGAGAATACAGGAGCCGTGCATGAAGGTGGCGGCGACGGAAAGCGAAATGTTGGCAAGAGTGTGCAGATGGAGATGTTGATAACGGATGGACGGTACATAGCAACCAATGGCGTGAAAATAGTGAATCCTGACGGTTTGGTGACAAGGAGAATAATAAAAAAGGCAAGAGAGACGACCGTGAGATTGGGACAAAAAGACCAGCAGTGACAATGTTGATGGGTTGCTGGAGTGTTCACAACAATGTCACACCCGAAAGTGGGTACAAATGGAAATTAAACGTACGGTTTGGTAAAAACGGGGGTTTGGAGAATATAAGCAATGCCACGGTGAAAGTGGCAAGGTGGAGGGCCACAATTGGTAGACATGATATCAAAGAGACGATGCCTTAAGCGAGGGTGTAGAGAATCGTGTGGGTATAGTGGTAACGGCTACGAAAAATAACGGAGAAATTTACAACAGTAAACTTATTAAAGCTGTCATATTCGAGAATGTCGTTGATTTGTGAAGGTAAATTCGCTATGTGGAGACAGGAACTCGAGAGGTTAAGGAAGAAATAACAAGTTGTAGAAACAAAAAAATCAAGAAACAATAATAGTGAGCGAACTGGAGGACAGGACGTAACAAAAGTTATGAGCTAGGAGAAGGAACAAATAATGATGTAAGTGGCAAAAGCTGGTTGTATCAGCAATTGTGGTACCAAGAATCTGAAGTCACGAAAGCCATTTGCGGTAGCGGCGTATGTTTCAGCAATGTTATGACAATGGGAACGAACAGGTGGAAGCCTACTATAGCGAACTATCGTTTGGCCGGTACAAGTAAGCTGTAAAAAGGGGTATAAGGGGAATGAAGTGGGTACATCAAAACACTGGACTACTCAATCATCAACCAAACTATTTATGAACGTCCTACACAGTTTTGATAGTAGTAAAGAGGTTTATAAAAATGTGGATTTAAACTGTACTGAAGTTATCACAGCAAAGAGTGTGGAAATGGCAAATAATACGCATGTAAAGGAAGGAGATGTGTATAATTTTTAAGCTAACGTTGAGGTCAAACCCCCATTCAAAATGGCATGTACTCAAAAATATAATAAAGCAAGCAAATATTTGGAGAGTCTGTAAATCGTGACACATTAATCTATATATATAAAAGAAAGTCGTGTTAGTTACACTATTTATAACTCAAGAACGGCTGTACCGATTTGGCTGAAAATTGGTGAGCAGGAAGCTTAGAGTCAGGAGACGGACATAGAATTCTTTTTATCCCGTTCGACAGCGTTCCTGTGTGAGAACGCACGTTTTTGCACGTTTTCGCGTGATTTCGCACGTTTTTGCGTGAGTTCGCGGGTATTCGCACCTTTTCGAGGGTTTTCGCACTTTTTCATGCGTTTTCGCACGTTTTCACGCGTATTCGTATGTTTTCGCGCCTTTTCGCCTACGTTTTCTGTGCAGAAGCGTTCTGCAGCGGAGAACAAGCAAGCAATCAAGCAAAGATACAAATGAAGCTAATAAAAGCGTGTTGAAAAGTGAAGTGAAGTATAATTAGATAGATTTTTTAATTATCTATTTAATATCAGAGCGTTTTTTTAAATTCTTCTTTGTTTGAGAGAAAAACACAAATCTGCAATTGCTTTATTATCACGAGTACAACAAGGATAGTACAGTTTCCCACAGTGAGTGCGACGTGAGAAAAATATGGGACCGGCTATTAAGGCGGAACAGAGTTCGCCGGGTCAGCTAGTAACTGAATAAATAAGTCACGACGTCAATTATCAATTGTCAATTGATCGGTTTTGATTACGAAAATAACAGTGTCATGAATATGTCTGTTATTCTGAAATGGAGTTACACCAGAAAAGCTACAACTAAATCTTGACTTTAAATCATTAATTTCACTTTTAACTTTAAAATACTACGTTAATGAGAAACTGACCACGATCGTAACAATGAATAATGATAATAGGTAGAGTGCCAGAAAACGGAGGAATTTTAACAAAATATCTTTTCAGTTCGAAGTTAGTTCCTCAGCTATGGCCACACTGTCTATTCGAGCTACGTATGTTTTGACAAAGCACTAGAGAATACTGAAGTAGGAGAAGCCACTGCGTCGAAATAACTTCCATGTCAGGGGAAAGGCTAGTGAACTATATGTTGCAGTTGCGAGAAGTTCACAGATGGGTGAGTCGATTATATATTTTATTTAATGTTTTTATTTATTCGGGTTAGCAGCTCTTGAACTGGTGAGGTCATTGAAGCTAGAGAGTGATGATCTAATACGTAAAAATACCGAAATGATGTGTTAGCAATAATAATGATAGATATAATAATGAAGGGAAATTGAAGAATGACATTCAAGAGAAAGGAGAAAACGCTGAGAAAACCTGCCGACAGCTCTCTTCTTCACAAATTTGATATGAATTGGTCGGGCGGGCAGAGGGTGGGGGAAAATGATCATTGTCTCTTTCCCTCTTTCCCTCTCTCCCTCTCCTCATCCCTCTCTCCCCCTCTCTCTGCCCTCTCTATCTCCCCCTCCCTCTTTCTCAAACACGGTTGGAGAATATAAAAAATGCATTCAGATTTAATGAAAATGCATTCATATTGTATGAAACGAATGATATTGATCAGCCAAGATTTTTTCCGTCAGCGTGTGATACTGTCAAAGAACTGCGATTTTGGTTTTAAATGTTTTCTCGTGTTGAATTCAATTTCTTTGGATGGGGGTATGTGAAGACACGAAATTGATTTTGATAATACAAATTATATTAAAATTGTATTAAGTTAACCTTGCATAAACATTAAATTGAATCCAATATTGTTTTCAAGATAAATTGTGTTGTTTGGATTCGTTAACAAAAAGTTTAGCTACACAAACTTGGTCAAGCGATAAACAAATGATGTTTCAAATTTTGACAAACTTGTGGATTCTTTTGACCAGCATGATACGTGCTTCCAAAAGTTTGATTGCGTTTAATTGTCTTTGCGAGTTTGTGAGAGACGGTAGAGAAGAAAGAAAGAGGAGGAGAGGGACAGGGCAGAAGGCAAGTAAAGAAGGGCGAGGAAGGGTGTGTGGGGAGAGGGGAGGAGAAATGGAGGTATATGAAGGGAGGGAGGGTGTATGAAGAGAGGGCGGGAGGGTGTACGAAGGGAGGGTGTATGGAGGGCGGGAGGGGGTATGGAGGGCGGGAGGGCGTATGGAGGGTGGGAGGGTGTATGGAGGGTGGGAGGATGTATGGAGGGCGGGAGGGTGTACGGAGGGTGGGAGGGTGTACGGAGGGCGGGAGGGTGTATGGAGGGTGGGAGGATGTATGGAGAGCGGGAGGGTGTATGGAGGGCGGGAGGGTGTATGGAGGGCGGGAGGGTGTACGGAGGGCGGGAGGGTGTACGGAGGGCGGGAGAGTGTATGAAGGAAGGGAGGGTGTGTACAGGGACGTGTATGGGGGTGTATGGCGAGTGACGAAGGTAGGAAGGGGGAGGGGGGAGGAAGGGAGGGAAGAAGGCGAGGGCGTCGCGTGCCTCGTAAACGCCTTCCGTCGGGGCGTGCGCCGTTTGTTCAGCAGCCTCTAACGAGCAGCACCGCGGAAACTGCCTCGAGGAAGTATCAAGCAGCTTTTCGCCTCGACCGCCGACGCCCGCACCACGTTATCCTGCACAAAATTCCTGCGCCTAGAGCACACTAACGTTTTCTCTACATGATATTGAATGATCTATACTAACACTAGTATGAAACTTCTTTACTAACTTTCGGAGCCAAAAAAGGCACAATTAAACAACACTTCATTTTTATCAATTTGGAGTCCCTTAGAAGATATTACAGTTAACTCCACCTATGTAGTCTATATACATAACAATAATTTTTATGAGCGATTTATTTAGCTTCTTTACTAAGACAAACGTGACAAAATTTCATTAAAACGTTAGATGAAATGGTGCAGAAAAAGATTGTGTCAGCGTCCGTCGTTCGTCGTTGAATTGTAGTTGTTTTCTCCTCATAAGAGTATTTTACATTCAGAATGAAGTCCACCTATTATCTCTCATAAAGAAAATTAATGTTATTTTTTCTCTTTTCGAAATGAATAATGTACGAGTGTTGAACAAATTTAGTAATATTCATTTATTAATTTTTGCAGAAATTGTATTTTCACCACATTTTTAGGTAAAATTATGGACACCATTTACATTCACAAATAATATGATTTTACTGCTATTTGTTAATTAATACTACAGGAACACGATAGGTAAACGTTTTGACAGCTCGCAGTAACGGTTTGACAGCTATGTAACTAAACACAAATCACGAATCTAGATTGAAATATTATCTTTTGAGAATTAAAGTAACATTATTTATACAAACTCAAGCCCTCAAGAGGTCGAAACAATCAAGGATTTATTTCTTGTAATACGCATCTTCTGACATTACGTGTCAGTGTTACTTGAGTTTGTCAGCAATAGCTGATCTCTTCATAAAAAGTGTATCACTCATTGCTTGCTAAAGCTGTCACCAACATCCTCGGCGAGCATCTTAACACAGCTCAACTGGGAAGAAACTCCACCCAAGCACCTCTTCTCAGAGCAACAAGAAGCAAAGCAACTGAAAGCTAACGACCATCGACGCTAAGTACGGCCGGTTGGCAGCTCTGCGGTGCCCACGCGCTGTCCAGTGGAAAAACGTGGCGGCAGCGGCGACGGCGGCGGCGGCGGCGACGAAGGCGAAGGCGAAGGCGAAGGCGAAGGCGAAGGCGAAGGCGAAGGCGAAGGCGAAGGCGAAGGCGAAGGCGGCGGCGGTAAGGACGAGGGCGGGGAGGCAGAAGAGGAGGCGAAGGAACAGAGGGGGCGGTGAAGACGGCAGAGGTGGTAAATGTGATGAGGGCAGCGGGGTCGGTTGGATAGGCGAGGGAGGCGGGGGCGGCGGCGGCGGCGGCGGCGGCGGCGGTGGAGGCGGCGCAACTCCGCGCGGCGCTAAACCGGCTCGTAAAGCTGCGTCGGCTTGAAACAAGAACGCAGCCGCCTGTATTAGCTCTTTAATGTGCGCTATTAACGTTGGGTGAAACTTTTAACTTCTACACAGATAACGGAGTTATGCTTGAAAGAGAGGGGCAGCCACCGCGCGCCGGCCTGCGCCCCCACGCAGCACCGCCCCTCCCTTCCCCGTTTCTCTTCTCCCCGCTCCGCCCAGCTCCTCCTCATTCCACCCCGCCCCGTCCCGCTCCATGTCGCTCCGCCTCTGCCCGCTCAGACCCTACCTTCTCCATTTCTCCCCTCCCCGCACCACCCCGCTCCACCACGGTCGTCCCCGCTCCATGCCGCCCCGCCCCGTCCCGTCCCGCCTCTCCCCAGCAAGCTCCCGCCGCGCGCCCCCGAGGCAGGCAGCCGGATGACGCCGGGGGGCAGGGAGAGCCAGGAGAAATTACGCCAAGAAAGAGATGAGTCAAGGAGGGAAGGAAGATACTCTGGTCGTAATGAAGGGTGTGGTCTTCGTAAAGAAATAGAATCTACCGGACTGAAAGAGGTTGGAAAAATAATGAATGATGGAATTAAGAAAAAGAAATAGATGGGTTAGATGACTGACGAAATGAAAATATGAATAAAAAGCCAATGAGGAATTACGAAAGAAAATGTCACGGTAATGTTATAGAGTGAAAAGGGATGAAACAATGCACACACTTGAAAGTGACAGAGAGAAGTAAGGGAGGAAAAGGCAAGTTAAAACTTGAGTGGGCAAGTAGGATGTTAATTCTGTAAAGGAGAGTTGTGGAGAGGAGCTTATGAGAAAACGATGAAGCTTACCCTATAGAACATTCCAAAACTTATTTGTCAGGAGAATAATTTTGCGAAGGTTCCAACTCGACAACTGTTAAGAGATAAGGAAATTAAGACCTGTTAAGAGAGAACTGTTAAGAGATAAGGAAACGATTTAAGAGATCAGGAAAGATGAATTATTTACTTACCAACAATTTCTTTGTTTCACACATTGATTACATATCGCAAGAACGGTTTATTAATAATGACAAAAGGTGCAAGGAAATTGGTCAGTACAATAGCGTTTACTCCAAGATTCGAAAATGCCAAACGATCTCATTTAATTCAAAATTTATATAACAAAAAGCAATTTTTCTGAAAAGTAAATTAAACATACAAAAAACCGTTATGCTGTGAGGAGAAATACTGACAGATCCTTCTAGAATATACCAAATGCACACTGTGAAATAAGAGAATAAGACAGACTTGCAACGATTCACAGAAAAACGACGAATACTTATACATCATTTGACAAAATCAAGGAATTTTTCGATTCATTTGTTGCTCTCCACTCTAACTTGCAATACATTGCACTGAGAATAAAAACACATATTTGCTCAGACAAATACGATTTCGCAGAGCGTAGTCAGAAAAGAAGATAATAGGAGTTTAATCTAGCTGCAATAAATACGAAAAGAGACCGGCAGAGAGCGGAAATTACACAGAAATGCGCCAGTACGTTTTACTAAACGATAGTCGGGAGAAAGATTTCTAACTCGGTACGCTCCACCGGGCAATGCGAGGGAAAGAGATAAACATGGTCCAAAATGATAAAAGTAAAATATAACTAAAAGGCGCAGTGGCAAAAAAGGATTAAAACCGGAAAGGACCTTTAAATAAAAGTAATAACCTCAATGCATACATAAGACAACACTAGAAGTATACACGTAGCAACAATGACTCAGAGAACCGAAAAGAACGGAAATGTAAAAAACGTAATAAGCAGGATGAGCAAGGACAGAAATGGGCTGGGCAAGGAAGGGTATGTCTGCGACGCGGAATGCCTTCAGGGGCGCCCCGTTCCATCACATAGGCCCTGCAACGACGAGGGCAGAGGGAGTGGGCGAGGAGCGGGAGGGCAAAACAGAAGCAGGAAACAACAGTGTCGGGGACCAAGGCAAGCACACGGTCAGGAGAACTCCTACGTTACAATCTGTCTACGTTGTAAAGGGTAGAGGGAAAAAAGTGGTAACGGATTATTTTTTCGTGTTTCCGGGCACGTCGACTGCTTTGGTCATTAGTCCCGTTAGTGTAGTGCATGCTTTTCCTCGGGGAATGACGGTGATCTTCCCCCGCCGGATGGCGAGATCTGGCGCCGACCTACCGTCGGTTAGTGGGGTATCACCCTAACCAGGACTCTCCCACCAGCGGGGCACTGCCCCAGCCGGGACAAGCCCTACGCTCCCGACCGGTCTTCCGGAATATGTGGTAGTGTAGGGCATGTCAGTGTAAGTGTGTGTGTAAAGGGAGAGGATAGGACAAGGAAGAGGAAGGACAGATCGCGCGCGGTCCGTGGCCCGTTTGTTAGGGTACTGCTCCGGCATTCGCTTGGTGTTGATCGGAGAAACCACGGAAAACTACCGATCAGAGCCCCCTGGCGCTAGAATTCTCATCCAGACAGCGACTGAATTCGACCTAGCTGAAAAGCTAATGTCGAAAATCCTTCCGCCGTCAGAACTCGAACCCAGGACCTCCCGGTTAGAGGCCCTGCAGTGACATCAGTTGATGCACTGAGCTACCGCTCCCGGTAGTAATAATAGTGTGGAGAACATGAGGAGGGAGCTCGAATGAAGAAGTAGAGAGCAGGGACCGCAGAGCAAGGGGGTGGGAGGATGCGAGTGGTGCATGACTCGGGAGCAGAGGCCAGCGTCAGAGGCGGGGAACACAGCCGGTGGAAAAGGATTTGGGGCACCTAGGGGGGACTAGGGGTGAGGGCAGATGGAAGAAGTGAGGGTAGAGACGGGGATGGGGATGTGAAGGGTGGAACGACGGTCAGAATTTGGGCTGGGGCAGGGGCGGGGAACGAGGATGAGTGTGGGCGGGAGCAAGGGGCGGAGAGGGCAGCGGGGAGTAGTGAACGAGGAGCAGGGGGCGAGAAGGGACAGGGTGGAGAAGAAAGGGCACTTTAAACAGGAAGCAGAGGCGGGGAAGCGGGGTCATTGAGATGGGGGAGAGGATAAGAAGGCGGGGAGCAGTGCGTGTGGAGCAATGGGGGAGGGAGTGGGTAATGAGGAGCGAGCGAAAAGCAGAAGAGGAGAAGTGGAATAAGGGGGTGGGGAGAAGGTACGAAGAGCAGTGAGGGTGAAGTACACGGTACGCGAAACAGAGGAGGAGGAGGGAGTGGAATACAGGGGGGCGAGGAGTAGGGACGGGGAACAGAGGGGGTGAAGTACACGGGACGTGAAACAGAGAAGGACGGGGTTGAAGTAGGAACGGGGAACAGGGGGGTAAAGTACACGGGACGCAAAACAGAGGAGGAGGGGGTGGAATACAGGGAGAGTGTAGAGAGGGGAACAGAGGGGGTGAAGTACACGGGACGCGAAACAGAGGAGGAGGGGGTGGAATACAGGGGGGCGAGGAGTAGGGACGGGGAACAGAGGGGGTGAAGCGCAGGGGACGGGAAACAGACGGGGGTGGAATACAGGGGGTTGAGGGCAGGGCGAGGAACGTTTGCGCCTCGTTCCTAGTTACCCTCGTCAGGAGCAGTCGCGCCGATATTACGAGGGGCCGGAAAACGTTCCGCAGGTGTATAATTCCCTCCACCCCTCATGCCCTCCCCTCGTCCCGCTCCCTTCCCCTGCACCTCGCGCCGCTGTTTGCCGACAAAAATGAGGGCGGCGCATTACAAAGTTTCCAGACGAATATTTCGTTCTTTTTATCGCTAGTCAAACAACCCTTCCCACCCCATCACCGCGCGCGCACCATCACCCCCGCCCCAGCGGGCAATCAGCTGATGGTTACGCCACAGCGCAGAGGTGCGAAGGAGTTTATTTATAGGCCCAGGACCGGGGGAGAAACTTGCCGACACTTCCGCTGAGAAACCTTCTGCCCGGGCGGCCCCGCCCACTACTTCCCATCCCACGAGGCCTAGGACGACCGCCTTTCTTGCCACCGGGGAGTGTACACAATTTTTACATTAATCAGACACCCGCTCTCCCTTTCTCTTTGCCCGGACGAAGAAGAAAACTTTTTTTTGCCGCGAGACCTAATTAAATGAAGAAGTTCTACATATCCATGTCCAAACGAATCCCATACCTGCCGGCGCGGAGTCGTTCTTTCTCGCTGGGGAAAAAGACGCGTTCTAGGTCTCTGGGCGTTAAACTTTTGCCGGAGGGGGCGGGGGTCGCCGGAGGGAGGCGGGGACGTCGGAGGGAGGCGGGGGCGCCGGAGAGGGCAGGATCGCCGGAAGGGGCGGGGTCACCGGAAGGGGCGGGGTCGCCGGAAGGGGCGGGGTCGCCGGAGGGGGCGGGGTCGCCGGAAGGGACGGGGTCACCGGAAGGGGCGGGGTCGCCGGAAGGGCGGGGTCGCCGGAAGGGGCGGGGTCGCCGGAAGGGGCGGGTCGCCGGAAGGGAGGGTGCGGGGTCGCCGGAGGGTCGCGGGGTCGCCGGAGGTGCGGGGTCGCCGGAGGGGGCGGGGTCGCCGGAGGGGGCGGGGTCGCCGGAGGGGGCGGGGTCGCCGGAGGGGGCGGAGTCGCCGGAGGGGGCGGGGTCGCCGGAGGGGGCGGGGTCGCCGGAGGGGGCGGGGTCGCCGGAGGGGGCGGGGTCGCCGAAGAGGACGGGATCGCCGGAGCGGGAGCGGTCGCCGGAGGGGGCGTGCACGCCGGAAGGGGCAGGGTCGCCGGAAGGGGCGGGGTCGACGACGAAAAGGCGAGCATGGACGACTGCCGCGAAAGAGGCGGCTGCGAGGGTGGTGGCGGCGCGAAGGGATTTGCAGGCATTGCCGAAGGAATTTTCTTCCTCCGGAGGATTGCGGCGTTTGCAGGCAATTTATGAATCCCTCTGTGTCCCTCCGGAAATATTAGAGTACTTTCCAGACGCGTCAATATCATGAAGTAATATTGCCAGTTCGTATCACAACTCATTCTGAGTGTCTCATTTGTTTCTGCAGAGGAAAATTGAAGTTTGTATCATGAGAAAAAAAACGTATTACTATCCATTCTAACCCACTCTCGCGTCAAGTTTAGTTTCTCGTAATGGATCACTTCCAATAGTATATTTCCAGCTCATACATACGTTTTGTATGCATTTTTTTTTTTAATTAATAAAGGCTTTGCCTTTCCCTACCTTATGTTTGATATATCTTGAACGCATTTAAAGATTTCATTACACAATCAATTTTATATTTGATGGCAAACACAAATACACAAATGTCAGAATCTGTGTCAAAAGTTTAATTTGAACAATTTCTTTACACCTTTCATATAGAATAGCAGAAATCAAAAAATATATCTTAAAAATTCCTGTTTCATTTACATAAGCGATAACGTATTCAATCTAAATTAATTATAATCCTGTATTCATTTAAATAACTAAAGCGGAAATTATTCACAATGTATTCATAATGTTTTACATACACAAAAGAAATGAAAATGGCAAACAACCTTACAAAAGAAGAAATCAATTTGCACTCCAAGACAGATTAAATAAAACGCATTTTAACATATCATGCTATACATGAGTGTTGAAGAATTTGAATCTTAAATATCTCGTTACTCCTTCACCAAATGAAGAGTAAGAGTTAATTAGAAAACTAACAAATATTTAAACAACGAATATTTCCTACTCATTTGAAGCGGATTAGGACTAATATACAAACATCTTTCCATAAATTAAGAGTAATATTTTAATGATTATTCTGGCCGCCTCGTAGAGAAGGTTTCCCAGAATAAAAAAAAGAGAATCTCCACCGCTTACGTCTGCCACTTCCAGATCTTCGTCACCTCAACTGCACATTTCACGAACCAATTCGACGAACTGACGAAAGAGGATCTCCCCCGCCTCTATCACAGTCGCCACCTCCACTCTCACAATCAACCGACCCCTATTTCCCCCATCCCTTCCCCCGGACTGTTGCCTGTCCTGTATCCACCTAAGCCATCGTCATTTACACCTCATCGCGAAAAAGCAACCACCCACACTCGTCCTCTCCAACGCCTTGTTGCCGCCGCTACTGTCGACCCACCCGTCATCACCATCTTCTCCGCCACCCTCACTAGCACAATCCGACCGCAGACGCCCCATCCCCGCCCCCGCCACCTCGCCACAATCCCCGCTATCGTCCTCTTAATTCATCAACGTCCCATATCACTACTATCACCGTCATCACCCCTTCAACCCCATCGTCGTGTTCTATCACTGCCCCCGCCGCCATCCCTGCAACCCCATCAGCATCCCCCTATCACTGCCCCCACCGTCACCTTTTATCGCCCACCCCCCATCGTCACCCCTGTAATCCCATCAGAGTCCCCTACCCCTTCTCCCGCCGTCCCCTACCACTGTACCCGTCGTCACGCCTGCCACTCCCTCACCGTCCCTTACCCTCGCTCCTGCCGCCATCCCTGCAACCCTATCACCGACCCATACCACTATCACCACCATCCCTGCAACCCCGTCACCGCCCCCTACCATCACGTCCGCCGCCACCCACCCCCTCCCATCACCACCGCCTCACCTCACCTCACCTCCGCCAACTGCGTTATCTCGCGGAGAAACAGGGGCGATAGTTCAGGCACGGACGCGCACATAAAAACCGGCCGGCTTACCGCCGCCGCCGCGGACGCCGTAAGTCCATAGGGCAAACGACTTCCAACTACCGGGATCGAGAGACTACCGGTGCGTGGCGGAGCCGAGTCACCGAGAGGGCGGGGGGGGACGGTCGCAGCGTCGCGGCGGCGAGGAGACGGCGGTGGAGGGAGCAACGTTAAAAATCCTCCTAGCTCCGCGAATTTATTGCGCGCTCTCTATTTTATGCTCGAGCCAGCTTTAAGCGCAGGAATAGGCCTTCCGATGCCTTTTTACGAGTCCGAGTCGGTATTTGGGCGGCGCGCCCGCTCCGACCCCGCCCCCTTCACCCCGGTTTATGTCCGCGGATCCTCACGGAAAAGAGTTGGCGAAATTTTAATTAAAACCAGTCGAGAGTACTGTGCGCGCTGAGCGCTTCAGACGGCAATGATTATTAATTCCATGTAAATGTGAGTAATAGATGTTTTGGGGACAAGTACAATGGAGTAGGTTTATGCGGAAAATTACGGCTTCTTTTATGAATAATATGGAATAATATTACGCCATTTTTACGCGAATTATAAACTTAGATGAATAATTAGACATAGGATTGTAAACAAGGATCTGTTCTTTAAAATTACAGTTGTAGAAGTGCCATGTGAATGCTAAACCTTTCCCCGATTTGAAAATGACTTACCGTTGTTTGTCATGAATAAGCAACCAGTCACATAAACTTCTGGCCAAACCTCATAACCCATTATTACTTGTTATTAACCCACTGGATTAATTCCTTCAGTGTCTACATTATACTAATTTACCTGCTGCATAAATTATTTCTTACTTCAGTGAAAATTATAGTATGAAAAATTGGGCAAAAACATAACAGACTAGACGTACAGGGACAGCACAGATATGTTCCGGAATAGAAGCACCTTTTTTTTCATTTTCGTCAATAGAAAATACCTGACCAGGACATTTACATAAATGTTTGTATTTAGAAAGAAACACATTTAACGAACAATCACTTCCAAAAATAAAACAAGTCAAGAAGTATTTTGGTTCTCGTTGTTTCGTTCGTTTTGTTTCACCCATAACAAAGGCAATTTCGTTGAAAAATAAGTTGTTTTGGGGGATCAGACAATTAATTTTTGCGCTATTTCTTTGATAGTTCATCTAATTTTTTCCGGATTACCAGAATGATAGATATTATTCTTGAAATTATAGACCAACATTATATACTTACTAAAACTACCTCCAAATTCAAACTATCTTATCATTATCGATAATATTTAACGAACACATATAGAACGAATCTAAACAACTGACGAAACCTATCACATGTGATTATCTGGAATACTTTTTTAAAAAAATAAAACTGCAAGCTTTTAATCGTTTTTTCCTTATTATAAGAAATTTCTTCAAATCGCTAACAACAAAACCAACCAATCAGAATAATCAAGAATGAACCTGCTCGCGATCTGCACTAGATACACCGTTCTCAAAATAATCCTTACTCTACACAGCTATAGTTTGTTAGAATCACTGAGGTTACATTTCGATTTAATGTAACAAACACTTCCCTGGAACAAAGACGCCATCGCGTAGGATAATTCATTGGCGAGGTTAACCGTATCAACATTGTAAACAGGCCGGCAGGCGATTGCCTGCCGCGAAGCAGAAATTTTATGAGACTGTTTGAAAAAGAGTTCCACAATTCAAATACACGGCGACCGGCAGGGAGCTGGAGCTGGGGCAAGGGCGGGGGTGGAGGTGGGGGCAGAGGCGGGGGGGGGAGACGGGGGAGGGGGCGGGGGAGTGGATGAGGACCGCGGGGCACAGTTCGATCTGCCGCCACCAACCTCAATTAAAGGGACGCGAGTCCTCTGCTGGGCGGTGTCCTCGCGGCAGAAATAAGAGCCGGGGCCTGGGTTTGGCGAAGAGGACGCCGAAGGGGCAACGACAAAAACGTCGCGGTCGGAGGTAAATCAGAGGGAACGAGGGTAATGGCAGATAAACGATTGGGAAGAACAATAATTTGCTTTTGACGGATAGATGAGATGAAATAAATGAGAAAAAACATTAGTGATAACTACTAAAACGCCAAAAAAGTTCATGAGTGAAAATAAAAAAAAAAATTAAAAAAATGCATTACGGTTATTTTGAAACAACTGAAACGCGAATTCTAGTTTTTAAACAAGATTATGCATTCGAAGAATAAGTGTAAGGATAGAAGGATAATGAATAAAACAAATAAAAATGAAGAAATATGAACCAAAAAAGCGGAAATAAGAGAAGGAAGAACGAATGGGGAGAAGACAAGAAATGTAACTGAAAAATAAAATTAATATTGAGCTAGGAAAACTAAACAAATGATTCAATCTTGTAGCGCTGCTTGATTCAGGGTTTGAGGAGCCCAAAGACTGAAAGGAGACGATGTCCACGCCAGGAAATAAATAAATAGTTTTGAATATTTTTGGTAAATAGCATGGACTAATCTTCTGATAAGTTTTTTCCTCCTCCAGGGTTTTTTTTCCTCAGCAATACCATAATGACACTTTTCCGCAGGTTTGGTGCGATGGAGAGACCATTTGGGGTGAACGCCAGAATTGAAAAGGTCAGAACGCGGTAGGATGTAGGTATAGTAATCACTTAAAGGCCTTCGGCATAGTCACATACAGTACAAGCAGCGTATAAGCGACTCTGACAGATCAGTGCGCTCTTGCCACACATAACTATACACATGGTACCACCTACATCACCGATAAATTAAATCTCAAACAATTAACATTTACAGACAGGCAATGACAAGTCTTGATATATCGCCTCCGCATGAGTCAGAGAGGCAACGCTGAACTCTGGCTGTAAGAAAGTGAACAAACTCTTGCAAGCTGATTGTTTCAGAGCAGGTCACATGACGTACCACGGCACATTGCATGAGAACTGTCAGAGTCGCTATACACTGCCGATACTGCAGTTACGAGTATAAGCTTACACACACACATATATATATATATATATATATATATATATATATATATATATATATATAAAATCATGAATGCCAGTTCTTAACTAACTCCTCCGAGTCTACCCGTAGCATCGCCGGACGTTCAAGAGAGCCCGGCGGTGACGTCGTTGGGGCTGCTCTGTTCATAGCGCCGCCAGTGCATCCAACGCACTACACTGTCCAGCTGCGCCCGGAGCCTGCAATTGGCGACCGTCTGTTCCCCGCCCCGTGCCGCTCCACTTCGCCCCTCCCTGTCACGTTCCGCTCCGCTCGACTCGCCCAGCCCCGCCCAGCCCCGCCCAACCCCGCCCAGCCCCGCCCAGCCCCGCCCAGCCCCGACTCGCCCAGCCCCGCCCAGCCCCGCCCAGCGCCCAGCTTAGCCCCGCCCAGCCCCGCCCAGCCCCGCCCAGCCCAGCCTCAGCCCCCGCCCCGCCCAGCCCCGCCCCCCGCCCAGCCCCGCCCAGCTCCGCCCCGCCCAGCCCCGCCCAGCCCCGCCCAGCCCCGCCCAGCCCCGCCCAGCCCCGCCCAGCCCCGCCCAGCCCCGCCCAGCCCCGCCCAGCCCCGCCCAGCCCCGCCCAGCCCCGCCCAGCCCCGCCCAGCCCCGCCTAGCCCCGCCCAACCCCGCCCAACCCCGCCCAATTCGCGCGCGGTCCGTCGCCCGCGGGCTCCCGCATACTGATGGCCCTAAAGTCCAGCATCGCACGATGAAGCGAACCGGCCTTGCTGCCGCGCCGCTCGGTTGGAACGCCGACCCACTAGCGCCGCGCATGGAGTTAACAGTCTGGCGAGAGATATTCGCGGAAACAACGATCCGAATTGCTTTGAAATTTTCCTGCGTAATTTTCAAAACCTCAAAACAAACCATAAAAATGTATTTGAAAATACCGCAGGGAAAGGTAGGAAATATTGGTTTATTATACAATGTGGTAAAGAGATGAGTTATCTACCAGAAGAAGGATTTCCCTCAGTTCCTCTGTCGTCGTTTGCGAGATATCTTTCCGGAGTAGATACAGTACATTTGTCGTCATAATTAATATTTGCTCATATTTTATTTTGTTAATTTTTGCAAAATACGAAAAAATTATTATTTTAGATTACGAAGTAGATTAAATATTTTTCAACGCTGCCACAAGGAATGCCCATCAGTATAGTTTACCGTGCGGAGCGCCCACGTGTTTAGTTCAAAAAATTAAAGATGAGAGAATTTGGGAACATATTATTTGAATATTAAAAGTGTCTCTAATCTTATGAATAAAATAATAATTTAGAAATTTATTTGATGGCGGATGATGCAGTATATATTTCAGAAAATGTTATATTGTCTCAGCCCATTGAAAGCATAAAAAGTTTAATTGAATATAAATTTTATTTTATATTCAATTAATTTTATCCATTGGATTGGAACGAACGTTCGCACGGCATTCACACAAATGTAGTCAAATTTCCATTTATAAGTTAACGGTACAAGAGAAAACAAACGACAATGTGGTTGCTTCACTTTTGAAGAGTGAGGAAGATGAAATATATATTCGTTGGATTAGCACAAAGTAGTAAGTAATTTTTTGTGTTTTTTTACAATTAGAGGTAATTTTTCAAACTGGTGTGCCAAGCAAAAAACAATCAAATTGTATATTCAAAATGATAATTCACGAGTTCCCGCGTAATATTTATGAAGGTTTTTACACGTATTATATTTTTTTTAAAGATTCTCAGACCAGTTCCATTTAACGGAGTAATTTAAAAAGTTTTCATAAATATTCTCAGAGGCAAGCGTGCGAACACTAAAATTACTCTTATTATCCAACAGACCATACATATATGTTAAACAATATAGGGGTGAAATAAACGAAGGTGCGTTAAAATGAAAGAAATATTTTCAGCAGGACAAAAGTAATTTAAATAACTAAAAATAATCGGTATGATAGGATTTAGAAAAACAAAAAAAGGCTTATATAATCTCCTGTAATTACGAGCTAATGCAGGGGATTATATCAAACGAACGAAAAATACCATTTGATTGGTAGCCTAGACATGCTGTCTTAAATTATGACGTATGTGATACTGTCAAGCGAACTAAAATGATAAAACCAATTCATTTACACAAGTTATTTCAACTATGAATCTGACGTGTGAATATATCAAGAGTTGTTAAAAGGATTGGGTTTAATTTGGCTATAGATCCCGATGAGGAACAGAAGAGGAACTATCTGCAAAATGGAAATAACAATCAAATGTACTTGTTCTCAAACTGATCTTCGGACCTAACTGCGCAGTTGTGGAAGAATGAAAATCTTAAAGTGAATATTCGTGAAAAATTTGGCAGGGTGTAAGAGAGGCGAAGATAATTGTATGATTAAATACGGATATTAAAATAGTTATAGGGAGAAATGGACATTGTTAATAATTAGTATTATTGCTGTAAAAATGTATTTATGTGCTGAAAGTTGTTAAAAAATTATCTGTTGAATATGGAAAATAAAAGAACTTCTCTGGCAAGAATTCTTAGAGTTTAGAAATCGGAAAAAGTTATTACCTAAGAGATCAATTGTACAACAAAATTTTAATTAAGTGATACCATTGTATTTTCCAGCGTCAATGACCTGTAGCACAAAAAAAATAGTGGCTGTGACATCCACATAAGAAAGGTTATTTGAAGACACATTCCACAGGAATGCAAGTAAACAAAAAAAAACTATCAGCGGGCATTCTTTGCCTTTGTTCTTACGTCCGTTCATTATAACTTATTTTGTCTCCAAACCATAACTCTAGAACCCACCCATTTACATCTCCTGAGTGAATCTTCAGCCATTCACAAGAAAGTTTTCTCGAATTAGTTCACCGCACTAAAAGTATGCACCCTTCTTCACTGAATTTACCTAAACGTATACTTCATCGCCATAATGGTATATTCACTATCATAATTAGTAGCTGGATTAAAGAATTTACTTCTTGAGACACACTGTTCAAAAGAAAACCTACGTGTGAACTAAGGTTTTTTTCTCGCCGAGAGTCCAATATTGGCATGCAACTGGATAGTAGAAAATATTGAAAAGAGAAAACAGGAGTCGTCGACGGCGTTTGTGGGCCAAACGGGCACGAGAACAGAAGCCAAAACCGACGAGAAGGGTCCGGAGTGTGGGGTAGAGCCTCGGGCGGAGTGGAATCGAAAGGAGCTGCAGAAGAAGGAGGGCAGGGAAAGCTGCTCTTCGCCCGGGCGGCGCGGGGAGGGGAAGGCACTGGAACGACAGGGCCGGAGGGGAAGGGGTGGTGAGAGCGAGGTGAGAGCGAGGTCGAGGGCGGCGGCGGAGCAGGAACGAGGGCGGGGGGCAGAGACGAGGGCGGGGGGCAGGGACGGGGCGGGGGGCAGGGACGAGGGCGTGGGACAGGGACGAGGGCGGGCGGCAGGGACGAGGGCGGGGAGGAAGGGACGAGGGTGGTGGCGGGGTAGGGACGAGAGCGGGGGTGGGGCAGGGACGGGGGCGGGGGGCAGGGACGAGGGCGGGGGGCGGGACAGGGGGCCGGGATGGGGTGGGCAGGGGCAGGGCAGCCGGAGCCGGGGTTACGCAGACGCAGGGGCGTGGGGGGGCAGGCGGGGACGTGGCAGGGCGGTGACTGGGGCGGGGAGGGATGGGGGTGGCAGTCTGGGCGGAGGCGGGTCAGGGGCTGGCAAGGAAGACGGCGGGGACGAGCCGAGAGCGCGGGCGGGACGGCGAAGGCGCCGGGGCTGCGGGGATGGGGCGGGCGCGGGCGCGGGCGCGGAGCTCGAGGGCGAAAGTGGCGCAAGGGCTCCGTGATGGATGGAAGGGGGCGCAGAAGCGGCGTGGGAACGGGGGCCAACTTAAAAAGCACGATCAGCAAAATTCATGCACGGCATACTAAGCGGCGCCTGAGCCGCGCGGGCCGGGTGCGAGCAGGCGGTGACTGCTTGGGCACGGGGTGGGACGGAGGGGAAATGGACACGTTGGGAAAGGAGGCGACGATGCGAGTCAAGACAAGAAGAGTACACAGAGAAAATAAGATACGTGAAAATGCACACGCATCAGAGTGTTGCTTTATGAAGAACGGGAAATATAATTGAAAAAATGGGTTAGCAGCTGACAAATGAACATAGATGGAGGTAGGTACTCAATCATGCTAGTCGAGGTGAGTCGATTTGCAAATACTATAGATGAGGTCATGGCAAAAGAGGAGGGAAGTGTGCATCGCATACTAGTAATGTATAGTTCTGAGTAATAGGACTGTCTCAAACTAAGCGCTGGGGGTAGAGTCAGAAATATTGGGAATTTAACAAAATATAATTTACCCCCAGAAACGAGTACCCGGGAAAGTGAGACGCACGACCGGATAAGTCGCCTTCTGTGGCAAGAGCGCCGGAGGTTGCAGCATCCTTGCAGTGCCCGTGCGGGGAGATCCAGGAGGAGCAAACAGTCGGGCCTGCCTCCCTGCCCACCCGCCAACCTCCCTGTCAGTCGTTCAGGGTGCATACCAAGAAATCTGGGAAGTTTCCGCGCCGTGTGCGCGAGGCCGCGAGTGAAAAATGCCCCGGTCGAGCTGAGAGCGCCGCCACCACCATCGGCTCCCTTGCACCCGCATCTCTCGTCACCGTCTCTTCTCCGTCCCATCCATTCTCGCCTCCAATCCCGCCTTTCAAGCCCAAACCCCATCAATCCCGCATTACCCATGATCACCACCGCCCCCGCCGTCATCCCAACCGCGCCCTTCACTCCCGCCGTCCTAATCGTACTCGCGATTCCCGTCATCCCTACCGTCCCCGTCAATCCTGCCGTTCCTCTCAACCCCATCATCCCCGCCGTTCCCGTCATCCCCGCCGTGCCCGTCATCCTATCCGTGCCCGCGATCATCCCCGCTGGTCCCGTCACACCCGAACTCCTCGCAGGCCTCGTCATCACCGCGGGTCCTAGCACACCCACCGTCACCATCCTTACTACCACCGCCATACTTTAAATCCCGTCGTCACAGTCAACCCTGCCATTCCCGCTTTCCCTACCTCACTCGTCACCCGAACCTTTCCCGCCGACCCCTCAGGTCCCTAGTCTGCTTCCATTCGAAGGCGCCCGCCACCCCACTGGTTCGCCCCTTCCCGCTATCGCCACCCTCGCCCCCACCTCGCCTCAGCCATTGCCACCGTCTTCGCAGCTATCCTCGCTGCCAACCTCACTGACGCCACCTCTCCCGTCCACACTACCACACCCAACGCCACCATTCCTTGCTGCCATTGCCACATTGTACCCCTCCGTCATCGTCAATCCCGCCATTAGCACAGGCCCCGCCCTCGCTCCCGTTACCTTTCCCGTCCGCGCTGCCAGATTCTTTCCGCCGCCGCCCGCGCGTTTTACGAATTCTCCGCGGCGATCGCCCGGGTGCCCGCGCTCGGGGCGCCGTATGTCCGCGCGGGCCACGAATCTCCTCGAGCATTAAGATCACGGTGCACCAAGAGAGCCCTTTCTGGAGAGCTCACGAGGATCGCCGCGTTCCCCTTCCGCGAATTTAGTGAGGCAGAGTAAGAGGATCACCGTGCACTGGCATGAAAATATTCTCTAGTGAATGTAAATTACTGTAGGGATTCATTTGTATACATTAGCTTCTTACTATTCATATAGTCGTACGTGTCAAAACCATACTGAGAAAAAAAAAAGAAAAGCAAGAGATTGATTGCGTAAGTATTAAGAAAACGCAAAATTTTAAATTATATGTTAGTATCAAATCACCAAAGATAATTACGAAAACATTTATTTCAAAGGATATGGAGCCATACAATTTTAAGATACAATTTGTGTGTCCTCTCAAAAACACTTTTTCTGTTCTTAGTTCCTACAATATATCACACTACACAAGCGGTGTGTTATTTGTAAGTTTCATTAGCTTGGGTAGAAACGTATTATAATTAAAACATAGAAGCACGGAAAACAAAATTTAAAAACAACAAATATTTTTAAAACTCGAAAATCTCGGTACATTGGTCTGAAACGAGGAAACGAAAATAAAAATATATTTTTATATTCGCGCTGTTATAACAGAAATGTATCGAACAATATTTAGAAAACTAAAAGGAATCGTGCACCTAGAAAGTTTGAAATAGTACAGACGTAACGTTGACACATAATGCAACACTTGCACCACACAAATGAACCCAGAAACCTTAAAGTGCGCCCGGAATGCTCCAGCAACAGCCGTCCGCACTTGTATATGTCAAGTCGTAGGTTAAATGTCAAGGGGACCGTCGGAATTCACACTTTGGTGGCTTCGTGGGGCTTCGTCACAATCTGCTTAACAAGTGCTTCGCATGTTCCCCAAACGCTGCCATTGTCACCTCGTCACGACTCGTCTTTGCGTGGGAGGGGCGGGGCTCAGTTTCAAACCAGGACAACACGTGTCACCTAAGAGGAACCGAGAAATCGATTCCGTTAAATCTTGCCTATTTGGCAACGGACAACAGTTTCAAATTACTTTTTGGCTCCGGTCAGTAAAAAAATTAGTGTCTATTTCGATTTGTGTCAAAAAAACGTTTCCGTTCAGTTTGGAAATAGGTTCAAACAGTTTTTCAATCACTACGGTCATTATTATACACTAAACGAATTTAATTTTAATTTCAGGAAGATTATCTGAAAAAGTATTGAGGATTAAAACTCACAAATGTTATTTTGTACCAAACAAAACGACGTAAAATCAAATCTAGACACAATATACGGAATATATTAAGAACTGTGAATGAGCTGAACTGAAGAATGTTCTACGTTCTACACTCTCTCTAATGAATCGGAGCCTTAAATAAAAAAATGGAACGACAGAAAAAGAAATGGGTATTATACTGTTTACTCGTACATTATTCTTAATCTGCCAATTATAATTCCCTGATTGAAATGTCTAACTCAGCAAAAAGAACGAAAACAGTTCTTCACAGTATTTTCTCGGGAAAACAAATCATTCCCATCATGTTTCTCTTCAAATCATCAATAATTAATTCCTTTTCTGTTTTGCCCTTAAATGTTAGAATGTTCGTATAAAGCACTGAAAATGCGTACATTCACATTGGTGTCTGGTGTGTCTTTTGTTTATGAATGCAGCAACATTTCAATTTCACACACCGTGAAAGTTTATGAAGAGTCTCCCGCAGGGCTTCATGTAAATATGAGTGATACAGGAGGTTGGCTGCATTCTACTTTCAGTTTTCACCTTAATCTAGCATAGAAAATAATTCGTCAGTTATTCACGCTGTGTGCTGAATTTGTGAAGTTCTATTCAGAAATATTCAAATTTTGAGTATTATTGTAATAAAATTTATCTGATCCCGAACTTCAACTGCAGGAGACATCTACAAAACTTCGTCGAGGTCCGGTTTGATACAGCACTGTTGATTTCGCTCTCCATTTCCATCAATTCACAAACTTGTGTTTACGTCACTTGCGTACAATCAAAGTACATTTTCTCCCCAGTGATAATAATCACTATTCTAATGATGAGACACGCCAAGTGGATTACGGGTATTATGGAACAACAGAAATCGAGAATATCTGCTGCTCAGCAACGAAGCATTTCCAGCAAAGTGACATACACACTTTAGTTCACCTCATTTCAGATTGCATACTGGTAAGTGTTTTTTTTACACTTGAAATAATTAAACCTTTACATCATTTACGAAAACATATTTGAAAATGGACATGCAAAAACTCTTGAATGAAAACGAAACAGAAAAATTCTGACAACTTTTGAATTAAAAACGGAAAGTTTTGACAGTCATAGTCTATGTATAATTTATAGCTGGTTGTATTTTTATCCCAAACAAATTAATATGCGAGCAGATGGAAATCAAACGTATCAGAAAACTATTATCAGTAACATAGCATCGTAGGTCAGTCGCTAGCCAGCCGCCGACCTGGAGACTTCCCCGACGACGCTGCTGCCACTGAAGATGTCCACCGCAGACGTGGACGAAACGTTTGGCTCTTCAATGCCAACTGGACCACGGCCTACCAGCCCGGAAACTTTCACTCATTTTATCAATAAGATTAGTAATTTTTAATAATACGAGTGACGTTTGAAAAAAGTTAACGATCGGTTATATGTTGTTATAGATGAATGAGGAAATATCGCATGAATATTCTTAATCTGTTCTACTATTCTACATATTCGCTGTTCTACTTGCAATGAACGTAAGGTATTTTTCAGGCAAACTGCAATTAGCGTTTCTCGTATATTACAACAGGTCTCGACACGATAACAGAGCACATGAGATACGCGCAAGAAAAGAATGTCAATTTGACCGCCAGATCAGCTTGTAGAAACAACTGCAAACCTTTTTGGCGAAAACAAAGGTACGCGACACTAAAAACAAATCTCTGCTCAAAGAATACAATGGTGATGTAGAAATAATAATTCGCTAACTAACCTTTGAAAATATTCTGTGAATGAATTTGACCAAATAAAGAAATAAAATTGGTGATTGTACATTGCATTCGAGTGTTTACGGACGAGATGCTACACTTTACGGCCAGGAAAGATAACTAAGTGAACACGTGAGTACATTCTCCAATATGGTTTTGATTGATTGATTGATTTTTTCGTGTTTCCGAGCGCGTCAACTACTGTGGTCATTAGCCTCGTGCATGTAGTGTGGTGTTAGTGTAGTGCATGTTTCTTTTCGGGAGATAGCGGTGATCTTCCCCCGCTGGATTGCGAGATCCGGCGCCGACCTACCGTCGGTTAGTGGGGTTTCCCCTTAGCCAAGACTCTCCCACCAGCGGGGCACCGCCCCAGCCGGGACAAGCTCTAAGCTCCCGACCGGTCTCCCGCAATATGTGGTAGTGTAGTGCATGTTAGAGTAAGTGTGTGTGTAAGGGGAGAGGATAGGACAAGGAAGAGGAAGGTCAGATCGCGCGCGGTCCGTGTCCCGTTTGGTAAGGTACGGCTCCGGCATTCGCCTGGTGGTGATCGGAGAAACCACGCAAAACTACCGATCAGAGCAGCCAGCTGCTAGAATTCTCCTCCAGACAGCGACTGAATTCGGCATAGCTGAATAGCTAGTGTTGAAAATCCTGCCGCCGTCAGGACTCGAACCTAGGAGCTCCCGTCCAATATGGTAATCACCATTTTAAGAGTGAAAATAGCTTCGTACTGAAACTCAGTTACAAGTGTTCTGACAACACGTTACGACGTAGGGGTACCCTCGAAAAGAGTAATACACGTGTACGAAATGCAATCGTAACATTTATTGTTGAACTAAAAGATGCGTGGATTACGTCATAAGAAATAACACGGAGTGGATTTGAAATGCCTTGGTCGCTTCGTCACTGAGCCATGCACGAGGGTAGCATGCGTTGCAGTGTAACGCGTGTTGCATATAGGCCTGATGATTCCCTCATCAAAATCTGTGGACTTTCTTTTTTTCGCCATAAATCTGTGACGGAGTACTGGAGGAAATTCTCTGTCCTGCAGTAGTCACGGACGAGAGTTCTTTGACGATGGTTTGTTTCTTTCTTTTCTGTGACGGCGGTACATCACTGCATTATTTCCTGCATAGTTACGAGGACCAGCGCGGAACCTTCCACAGCCCCATCTAGAGTGAGCTCCTGAGTGCGTGTAGTTACCGCACACATTAGGTGTTGTAGTGAGTTTCAGCGCGGAGCTGTGGCCTCTACTTTTGCGTGGGCGGCTCCGTCATCATCACAAAGACGCCAATCGCGCGCCCGCTCATTAAGGCGCCCATTGCCTGCTATTGGCGCCGCTGCCAAAGCTGCCATCTGCAGAACGCTGCGTAAGCTGCAACTACGGTAGACGATGGCAATGGAGGCGCCGATGGCGGTGACAAATTCAGTGGAGTGGCAAATGCAGTGTCCGGAGAGAATTTAGTAGTGGTGGCGCACGCATGGGTGGGAGAGGAACGAGACGGTGTCCGAGACGGTGTCCGAGACGGTGTCCGAGACGGTGTCCGAGACGGTGTCCGAGACGGTGTCCGAGACGGTGTCCGAGACGGTGTCCGAGACGGTGTCCGAGACGGTGTCCGAGACGGTGTCCGAGACGGTGTCCGAGACGGTGTCCGAGACGGTGTCCGAGACGGTGTCCGAGACGGTGTCCGAGGCGGTGTCCGAGACGGTGTCCGAGACGGTGTCCGAGACGGTGTCCGAGACGGTGTCCGAGACGGTGTCCGAGACGGTGTCCGAGACGGTGTCCGAGACGTTGTCTTAGGCATCCAGTCGTTGTTGGGCGGTTGGGGGCAGCAGAGAGAGAAGGGACGAAGAGACGCTGAGGGTAGGGCGGTGTCCTTGTTGGGAGTTGGTGCAAGAGTCGGGGAGGAGATGGAGAGGTGGCAGGCGCAGCCACGCCATTAGCAGCGTGCGAGGCGGCTGGTTGGGCGCTAGAACAAGGGAGGCGCTCGCTTTGAGGCGGCGCTCGAGGAACAGGGGAGAGCACGAACACGTTCCGGGTGGCGATGAAAACGATAGTTACAGCAGATGGACTTGCAATACCGATACTGTGAGCAAGAGTTAGCAGCTATGGCGGGAATGTAAACTACACTATACTTCGATGTATTTAACGTGGCGCCTCAAGGTCACAAGCCGGAAGGAGAGGTGCACAATAACATATAATCGGTAGCTCCAAATCAAAGATTTAAATTGTAACGAAACTCCCGATTGGATGGCAGCGACCCCCTCTTCGTCCTGCTCGTGGCCTCGAGGCGCCACGTTAAATAAAACCGGTGTATATTTGATGGTTTAAATAAATGCAATTGATGAAACCGGCTTAGTTGATCTCAGAGCTAGTTTGTCGCTTATTCTACAACACTGACAGGGTCCTAGAGTTCGAGTGCCGGCGGTGGTGGATTTTCGACTCCGGTCGTCGTATCTACGTCAAAATCAGTCGCTGTCTGGAAGAAACTTCTAGCAGCTGTCTGCTCTGACCATTAGTTTTTCATGATTTCTCCGATCATTACCATGCGAATGACGGGCCGTTCGTGATATTTCCTTCCTACTTCTTGTTCTACCATCTCCCCTTAATGACATGCACGTGCACACACACACACACACACACACACACACACACACACACGAATGCATTTTTAAACACTACACAAACACACATGTTGGGAGACCAATTTGGAGTTTAGAGCTTGTCTTGGTTGGTACGGACTCCAGCTGCAAGGAAAAAAAAACAAAAAAAACAGCAAGCCGTCGTATAGGACGGCGCCGGGTATTGCCGTATCTCGCGATGATTGGGTCAGTAAGCACAAAGGAAAGATAGATCGCGACAACTATCATTTGGGTATGTAATGACTGAATTAGTATTAGTTTCAATAAAGACAATTGCACTACACGATAAATGTGATATTGATAGGATAAATGTAAAGGGAGTTATGATGTGGCGAAGGACTAACAGAGATCTTAGCAGAGAGTGATAGGATAGATTGTCAAGGTGATCTGGCTTGACTGTCTTGGCTCTAAGTGGGCAGACGTGTGCTTATATGGTGTTGACATGGTACCCAGGAGATACCTGAAGAGACAGAAGGTCCAATCCCCAACTACAGCAATGAAATAAAGAGGGAAAGCGATGTGATGTGGCCAAATTTGATCTCCGAGAGGACCGACTAAAAGGCGATGAGATCAAAAAAGAACAAAAAATGTGAATTCCCAACCTACAGTGCTTGGTACTGTAGAGTAGAAGCCAAGGAGAGACGTCGGGGTAGCGACAACAAAGCGAGTCAGGGCTTCGGAGAGTGACACCAAATCAAAGCCGGGTGATTGTGGGTGATGGAGGGGCAGGAGCGTCGTTAGGCGGGCAGGGGAGTGCGTGATGAGGGAGAGTGCGCTGGTGAGCGAATGAGAGTTCCCCAGAACGTGGGTTGGAGGGGAAAGGGTTGGAGAATATAGCAGAGTGGGTAGGAAGCAACTGTGAAAGAGGGCGAGGGAATGTGGAATGAGGCAGATAAACATTGACCGGAGATATAGAATATAATATAACATAACATAAAATATTATATAATACGAAATAGCTAGCACGATAATATCTGAATCGAGGTCAGTGGTATTAGGATAAGGCAGATGAAGGAGTAGCAGGCGCTAGGATTGTAATGAAGCAGTCGCTTGGATTGGTCAAGGGCAGAGGTTGAGCAGTAGGGTAGGAATGGGGTAGGAGTGACGATGGAGACGAATGTGTAAAGGGGCAAAGGCGGTCTCGACGAAAAAGAGCGATAGACTCAGCGGGAGCAGTGACAGAGAGTGGTGGGACGAAGACAGAGGCACGGTGAAGGCAGCCCTGGGAGCGGAAACGAAGGGTTCGGGAATGCGACGAAAACTGGTGAAGAAGTGAAGGTGAGGACAGGAGGTGTGGTTGTGGAAACAACAGCAAAAATGTAGGTCGAGACGCAGGATCGCGAACACGCACGATAGGAGAAACAATGCTGGAGGGTTTCTAACGACCAAGCAAGCGGGAGGTGTCACCAGGTCACCAGGCAACGTCACCAGGCTGGAGGGGTGGAAGAAGAAAGCGGGTGGCGCAGGCGTGGGGGCGGCAGCGAGGTTGGGCTGGAGAATTGATTGATAATTGATTTTTTCGTGTTTCCGGGCGCGTCAACTGCTTTGGTCATTATTTCCTTTAGTGTAGTGCATGTTTTTCCTCGGGAGATGGCGGTGATCTTCCCCCGCTGAATGACGAGATCCGGTGCCGACCTAACGTCGGCTAGTGGGGTTTCCCCCTAACCAGGACTCTCCCACCAGCGGGGCACCGCCCCAGCCGGGACAACCTCTAAGCTCCCGACCGGTCTCCCCGAATATGTGGTAGTGTAGTGCATGTTAGTGTAAGTGTGTGTGTGTAAGGGGAGAGGATAGGACAAGGAAGTGGAAAGAAAGATCGCGTGCGGTCCGTGGCCCGTTTGGTAGGGTACTGCTCCGGCATTCGCCTGGTGTTGATCGGAGAAACCACGGAAAACTACCGATCAGAGCAGCCGGCCGCTAGAATTCTCCTCCAGACAGCGACTGAATTCGACCTAGCTGAAAAGCTAATGTCGAAAATCCTGCCGCCGTCAGGACTCGAACCTAGGACCTCCCGATCAGAGGCGCTGCTGTGACATCAGTTGATGCACTGAGCTCCCGGTTTGGGCTGGAGAAGGGGCACAGGCATTCTAAAGCGGGCGCGAGGTAGAGCGTGGCCGGAGCGATGGCGTCGGCGTTGGGGAGACGGGGAAGTAGCAGGGGAAGGGGTAAAGAGGCGGGGCTGCAAGCGCGGGTGGCGGGGGAGGCAGCCGTGGCAATGTCAAGCGCCTGCTTCGCGCACGCAGATTAAGGCGTACCGGAAGCGAGTAATAGATATGATTACAGGGCTCCAAAGATGGATCGCGCTAGTTAAGCGGCGCTGCGGCTCCGGCGTCGTCGAGGGCGCCTTCGCGCGCGCCGCCACCTCCGACGCCACATCCAACATCGCGTTCTTCGCCGTCGTCCCCACGCCATCACTCCTGCCGTCACCGCCAACTCCTCACACGCCATGTCGACACCTCCCCCGCCTCTTCTCTGCCACCGTGTCCTCTCCTGCCCCGCCACTGCCTCCTACCCCTCAATCTCACCTGGTCAATGCCTTTCTCCTGTCATCGCCTACTCCCCCAGCTATCATCTTCTCCCCCGTCTCTGTCATCTCCCCTGCCATCGTCTCCTCTATCGCCACCCTCTCCTCCCCCCAACTCCTCTTTTTCCGCCGTCGACTTCTCTCCGGCCACCGACTTTCCTCCCCGGCCACCGACTCTCCTCCCCAACTCCTCCTCGCCACCGCCTCCTCCGTCAACTCGCCCCGCCACCCACTAATCCCCGGCCATCACCTCTCCCTGACCGCCGCCTTCTCCCCCACATCCGCCTTCTTCCCAGCCACCGTCTGCTCCTTCGCCTCCGTCTCCTTCCCTGCCATCGTCTCCTCCCTCGACAACTCTTCCCCGCCAACTCTCCTCACCACCGCGTCCTCTCACGTCACCGCCTCCTCCTACGACACCTCCTCCTCCATCACCACCTCATCCCCCGCCTCGGTTTCGTGTTTCCCTGGGACCGCGTTCTCCATCGCCATCGCCGCCTCCCTCATCACCGCCTCCACAATCACCATCGCCCCCTCACCCCCGTCGCCCCCTCAGCCCAGTCGCCACCGTCACCCCCGTCTCCGCCACCGAAGAAAAGTTTCCGTCAGCCGCCGCCGCCTTCGGCGCCGCGAAATTACAGCTAAGACGTCGCGCCCGCGGCGGAAGAAAGGTGACGACCAGAGCAGCGGTTAGAGAAGGGCTTGAGAAAAGAGGGCTAATAGGAAATCGTAGGCCTCGTCAGCTACAAGTAGCGAGGCGGGCGAGAACAGCTCTATGCAAGATCGTTAAGAACGAGTGGCTTGCGTGGCCTGGAGAAATTCGTCGAGGAATTGAAGACCAAGCCAAGAATACTGGCCCTTTTTACATTTCCTTCTGCCAAAACAGAGGTTTTATATATAGATTCTAAATATAGACACAATTCATTATAATGAATTACGGAAAGAAATGGAGTGAGTAGAATGAATGCACAACAGTGAAACTATCCTGACACTGACATCCACAGACGATTCGAGTGTCTAAGCAGGAATGTCACACAATATAAAGTATAATGCCGATGTAGAAGAAGTAAATGGAAATAGTATTATAGAGAAGCAACTCTATTCTCTACTCTCAAGATTCAACGATTTGGTGAAGAAAGATTATGGTTACGATAAGAGATACAACAAGAGATACAGGGAAAGTTTAAGAGCACCTCCATTTCAGAAGAGACTGAATGGACAAATCGCACCAAACCACCGGGACAAAAGAGAAATAATGAGCATTCAGAAACTCGCAGACAAATCTTTTTAGTCAGACCTACATTTTTGTTTTGACCGATTATCTCCCCGGCTCCAAGCTATCTGCCCCCGACGGACCTATTAGAGTTTCCAGCGATTACTAACACTCCGTCTGAGAGCAATTTTCATTGATAAGTCCACTCTCCCGTACTCCCCTATGAATTCGCCGAGGTAGCCCTTGGGTCATCTCGGTCCTATGTGGTACTTCCATAACTTTCTGGCCTCATTAATTGTAATTTTGGTAGAAATAAAAATTACCTAACTTTTCAACTTAATCATTGTTTATTACAACCCCCTTTTCATATCTGTAGGTTAACATTTCTAGACTTTTGAAAAAATGCTTCGGAAGTTTGTTCGCAAAATGTTCAAAACCGATTCGTTCACCCCACACTCGTCTGAAACTTTTCTTCTCCGAAGGTTTTTCTTCAGTGTTGATAAGTGGTAGATGTCGCTGGGAGCCCAGTCTGAACCGTAAAGTGAATGTGAGTCCTTGAAACCTTAGTCCTTTACATTCTTTGCAGTCTGAATAGTAAGCACAGGTGCATTGTTATGAAGAAGCTAAACACCTTGAGATTTCACGCACCGCATCCAACTCGAGTACCTCTCTCCATAAAACTGAATGAAATGTCGGCAGCGAACTTATATCATTACGACAATTAAAGAAAATACTATAAACTGTTCAGAAGGTTTTCTCATTGATGAGCGATATCTTTGTCAGGACGGAAACTTATGGAACTACCTAAGTATACCACCGCTCGAGGTAGCTCGTCTGTACATCTCCGTGCTTGAACCATTATTCTGAGGGAGAGGAACCAGTTCTTTAATCAAGCACATAGATCACACTCGGTCAATCCCTGTCAGGATAATAGATTATAGAATAATTAGAGAACTAAAACACACATGCTTTGTCCAGGATTCAAATCCACAACCTTATCAATCGCGTTAGTGTCCTGGTGTAACTGCAAATGTGGTGGTTGCAGACACAGCAAAGTTGTTGCTCTTCTCGTCCGTTCACGTGCAGAACGCCCACACGTCCCGGTAACACAGACATCGGATCGGCCTGTACGTCGCGTCACGGCAGCGTACGGAGGCGACAGCTTGGGAGGGGGGCGAGGGCGAGCTAAGCTGAAAGCGAGCGTGACGGGCTATTGAGGACGGCGACAGACGGCGGCGGCGGCGGCGGCGGCGGGGGCGTGGTACGGGAGAGGAGGGGTTGGGGGAGGTTGGAACGGCGGCGTCAAAGCCGCCTGTACTTAGCGTCGACGCGAATAAAGTGGGGAGATCGCTGATCTGTCGGCCGCGACCCGGGCGGCGCGGGGATAACTTTATCAAGTTCATTGCGCCGTCGTGGCGCAGCGTTGGTGTCGCAGGCTTTCGACGGCTACGCCAAGGCAGTGACGGTGGATTTAGGGGCGGAGAGAGGCGGAAGCGTAGAGAGAGAAGCCGAAGCGGAGAGAGAAGCCGAAGCGGGGAGAGAAGCCGAAGCGGGGAGAGAAGCCGAAGTGGGGAGAGAAGCCGAAGCGGGGAGAGAAGCCGAAGCGGGGAGAGAAGCCGAAGCGGGGAGAGAAGCCGAAGCGGGGAGAGGAGCCGAAGCGGGGAGAGAAGCCGAAGCGGGGAGAGAAGCCGAAGCGGGGAGAGAAGCCGAAGCGGGGAGAGAAGCCGAAGCGGGGAGAGAAGCCGAAGCGGGGAGAGAAGCCGAAGCGGAAAGAGAAGCCGAAGCGGAAAGAGAAGCCGAAGCGGAAAGAGAAGCCGAAGCGGGAGTTGGAAAGAGAGGCGGAAGCGGAATAAGTCGGAAGAGAAAAAAAGAGGAGAGACGCAGAAGCAGAGACAAGACGAGAGGCAGAGACAAAGAGAGAGAAGGCGAAAAGAAACTGAAACGGAAATGTAGAGAGGGGCGGCGGCAGAGCGAAGCGGGAGCGGAGGAGGAGGGGGAGTCAGAGGAACAGGAAGAAGTGGGCTCGATAGGGCGCGCATCGGCGGGGAAGGGATTCGACGATTGTGGAGTCGGTGAATGCGGTGGCAGGGTCGGGGGTGGGCAGTTGCAAGCGGAGGTGCCGTAGGTGACGGTGACACGTACGTCCGGCATAGGAGCTGGCGATGGTGACAGCGTGGGCGGCGGCGAGAATGGAGTTGGGGGCGACGCCGTCGCAGGCTGACGGGGGGGGGGGTGGATGCGAAGCAGGCGTTCGCTCCGACCGTCCGACCTCCTCGAGCGAGGACGTTCTTTTCTTCTGGCGTGCGGGTGGGCGGGCGTGAGGATAAAAAGCGTTGCAAGGGCTTAACGTTGGGGTTGGCGCTTTCGCACCGGCACGTTCGCCTTGCGAATCGATGGCGACGCGAGCGCGGCGGCGGCGGCGGCGGCGGCGGCGAGAGGCAGCGACTCAGGTGAGTGAGCTGCCGAACGGGGAGGAATGAAGCTCGGGGAGTCACCACTCTGGATTTGGGGAAGAGAAGTACAGGTGTGCTAATGGCAAAAGAAAGAAAGCCGAGCTTACAATATTTGATCATTGAAAGGACGAGTAGGAAGGGGAAGAATTATTGCGAACCAACAATGTTGTGAGCTGCGGAATAGTGAAAGTATCACAGTGTCATCCTCATACCTTTTTTTTTCATTTATTTCTGCTTGGTCCGAGGGCCTTCAGCAGCAGAGTACGATACATTGGAGGTACATTGAATTGTTAGCATTGTTTAAGAAACATTATTGACTGATAAATTACATTGAGTTCATGCAGATTAAATGTGCGAAGCCACATCGGGTCCATGATGATCAGGAAGGGTCGAAGAACGGTCGCGGTAGTTTACGCTTTAGTGTATTGTTGTGAGGATTTTGTTTTCCGATTTTGAAATGTACGGCTGAGGGAATCTGGGGAATTTTAGGATAGAAGCGAGAGGATAGGAGGGAGAAATGGACGGAAATCGGAGTAATGCCGAGGTCATTATGTAACTGGGAGTTAGGTAAAAACCAGGGAGCTTTTATAATGGTTCGAAGGAATTTGTTTTGGAAAATTTGCATTTTAGGAATACTTGACTTGCTGGCTGAGGCCCAGATAAAAGCAGTATAGGATAAGATTGGACGGATCATTGATTGGTATAGATGAATAGCAACATGAAGTCGTAGGGGTGATGTCTTGTTGAGTATGGGATATAATTGGTGGGTTCTACGGGTGGCCAAAGTTATTCTGTGAAGAATATTAGATTTCCAGGCGAGCCTCCTATCAAAAAGTACACCAAGATATTTCACGGGCTTGCTCATACTTTCTGGAATGAAGGAAAAGCGACGTGTAATGCCTAAAAACTAAATCCACAATATACAACCGTTCAAAGTGTAAAACACGATAGTTATTTAATAAATGAGAATCAACAAGGTATTAAAAACTTAATAACTTATTGGGAATATTTGTTGAGCTAAAAGTCTCAAATAATATAATTAAAACCCTCACAAAAATATATCTATTGGTGAAGATGCTTCATTAAGAGGATAACATAGAAGATGGTAGTTGAGCAAGCAAATATGTTCACACAAGTCACAGCAACATAAAAAAAAGATAGCACTGCATCACCCACATACATTGCAACAAAATCCCTCCAAACATTCATCAAGCACACACTGATCGCAAGTTTCTCCCCCAAAAAATACGAGAACGCAGCGTTCCCACACTTGGCGCTAGCACCAGTTGCCGACGCAGTGCCCGGCGTCCACGGGCGGTTAGTTGTTTCTGTAGTGCCCCCGACTGCACGTGACGTCACGCGGCCATCGAAATTCCCGCGCGAGTGCAGCGTCGGCGAGCGGTGAGGCGCAAGACCTCTCCATTTGCATCGGAGTCCCAGGGTGCGTGCCGCGCGCTGGCTCGGCGGGAATGTAATTTGGGTTCGTTAACAGTTTTCGACGACTGCATAAAAGCGCGCGCCGCATTCCGCATGTGTGGTGTGAGCGTGTGTGTGTGTGTGTGTTTTCGCTCGGCTCCGCCCTGATAACCGCGCCGGGAAGTATGGCGCGGGCGCGCACGCGCGCGCTCTCCCGAGTTGTCACCGGGAACGTTTCTATCTGCACCGCACCGGGCGGGAGGGAGGGAGGAATGTTGTACGTGAGAGCCGCGCGCGGTCGGCGTTATCTGGTCGGGTGTGCTTCAAATGCAGAGGAAGTATTTTTCGGGACTTTGATATTTACGTGCGATTCGCGTGGCGGGAAACGGCTCTATGTAAATGCGTGTGTGTACGACCTGCGTTGCTTTTATCGCAGCCCCTCACCCTCCCCTTGGCACTCACGATTGTTTCTCTTCTTTTGAATTTTATGTTAATGCGAGAAGTGATCGCATATCTCAGATATTAATTTCTATGATAGTTACTTGAATCTTTTAATGAATAAGCTATGATATCGTACTTGTATTTGTATATATTTCTTTACTCGATGCAATTCATTCATTTCTAAACGTCATGCTAGATACCCTTTATATTTATGAAACAACAAAGTGACAGGCTGGCTAACATATCAAGCAAATGAAACCCGTAATCCAGGCGGGTTGGTGACCAGGAAATCTGAAAAACAGGACGCGCCCGGGAGGGACGGGGCTAGGTGGGACGGCGCCAGGCGGTCCCGGCCGGACGGGACAGAGCCGAAAGGTCGAGGCGAGTGGGACGAGGCTGAGCGGGATGGGACTGGGCGGGACGAGACGCGTCGGGACCGCGCAAGATCGGGCAAAGCATTTGGGGCCGGACGGAAGTGAGCCGGATAGGATGGGGCGGGGGCAATAACGAGGGTGGGACGGGATTAGGCGGGTCGAATCTGAACCTGGACGGGGTCGGGGGGGGGGCGAACTCAATAAAATTATTTCCACTTCACTATAAATAGTATTCAACTTTTTTGCCGATAATATTCTGTTCTGATCAACCCTCGAACACAAACCAATATTCCAATCGATTCACATGGTACACGTAAGTGTGCATGTGCAGCCCGCATGATGAGCTAGCACTCTGGCCGGTCACCTAAGGTTCCACTGCTTACTGCCTCTTGAGATCCCACCCAGGTTGCGTCTCTGCCTTCCGCCGGGTTCGTGTGGCGTCATCATCTTAAAAGATCCGTGAGTCGAAATTACTCATGGTCAGCAATAAGAGACCATTTTAGTGTGAGTCGATCTTAGTCATCGTTAGTAAAAGAAGGTGTTCTTGTAAGATATACTCATAGTTACTAATAGTGTACTGACAATTACAAGCTGAATACAGTATTTTTTTATCTTATGTTGTTCTTAAACAAGCTTAAGGATAATTTGGAGGACGAAGATTATGACTCAGGACAGTGATGCAGAATCTTATTAGGTACAACATTCATTAGAAGAGATTTATAAAGATATAGTAGAAGATATCCGAAATGCAGAGGTAGAGGTTAGAGAACCTAGGCGAAAAAGAAGACAGCGCGGGTACACCAATGATCATGACATAGCTCAAACATAAGTACTCATAGTAATAAAGTCTCCTGAATTCAGCTGACCCAGTCTCCTCGTGTGATTCACCTTCACACATAACTTTTTCAGAGTACAGTAAAAGGCAAAAATGTATTTCGATGTAAAACATCCACATCGGTAACAGCCTGAACCAGGTAACTGAAGGAAAATATTGCTCATTTTCAATCCGGACTTATTATAAATGCTAGAAATTGTACTACCCCTCTTGAATACCCCCTGCTTTTATCACAGAACTGTAGGTGAAGGTACATAATATAACTGTGTAACAGCGGCATATACATTTGTGGACAGCATATGACAAAAATGTCATTTATGTAATGAGTAACCGATGATATTAATTGTTTATTAAATTATAATTTTTTGAATGAAAACTGATTAGTTTGTAAGCTTTTGATTAGACTGAATTATAAATATATTATTTTGAAAAAAAGAAAGTTACTGATTTATTTTGTGATTAGATTAAGTTCCTAGACTACTTTTTTTAGCAGAAATGATATTTTTAATTTTTATACACCACCGGTCATTGATTCAGTCACTCCATTAAATGTAATTATTTGAAAACCAAGGAAAACTACAGTACTTTCTTTTTTTATTTACACTTGTTTTGCGTTAAGTGAGTCGATTCGAGTCATGGTTAGTAATAACATACCTATAAATATGCGTAGTGTTCTAGGGTTAATAAATACACGTTCAACGGCGAATCCCTTTCTCTCTCCTCCAGCGACAGCACAGATCAATGACGTACTCTCCGAGAATTGTGGGATGAAGATCATTCAGATTGCCCAACTAGCGGGTGGGAAATCAGTTCGCCTGGCGCTTTAAATTGGAACGGGGGTGGATGACGAAGGATCGTGCAAGGAACGCGACCCGATGTTTTAAGGTAAGTACTCCGGCATCTCCGGCATCATTTAATCACATAATACCTCGAAAACGACCAATTAGAACACAGCCGGCCTCTGGAATGTTTGTCCAAAATAATTAATTTTTCCACTCAGCCTCTTAGCGAGTGTTGAAACTACGCGACCATTAGATCTCAAATGAAACCTTACTCTTCATCTATTTTATTTACCTTCAATTATTCATTTCTAAAGCTCACGCTAGTAATATACAACATTCAGCGTGTTTTAAAGCATGCAATTTCATCGGTTCATTTTTGCCGTTCAATAAAACGGGATGTTAATTTTTTTTCCCGCAGTCAGTAAAAACTTCCTCGAACTCACAGCGATACGGAAGAAAAGCGAAACACTTCATTGAAGAAGCCGAGAAATGAACTTTTATTTCCGCAGCCGAGTGCAGAGGTG